>JAIUJO010001721.1:102500-110000 GCA_023846275.1 Vanilla planifolia
AGAAGAAAAAGAAGAAGATGAAGATGAAGCAAAAGAAGGAGAAGGAGAAGTGGAAGAAGAAGAAGAAGAAGAGGAGGAGGTAGAGGAGGAAGAAGAAGAAGAAGAAGATGATGATGATGAAGAAGTTGATGATGATAAAGAAGAAGATGAAGAGGAAGAAGAAGAAAAAGAAGTAGAAGAAGACAAAAAAGAAGAAGACGAAGAAGTAGAAGTCGAAGAAGATGAAGAAGAAGAATAAGAAGGAGAAGAAGATGATGACGAAGTAGAAGTAATAGCAAGTTAAGATGGAGAAAAAGTTGAAAAGAAAAGAAGAAGAATAGGAAGAAGAAGAGTGGAAGATGAAAAAGAAGAAGAAGAGGAAGAAGAAGAAGAAGAAGAATAAGAAGAAAAAGAAGAAGAAGTAGAAGAAGAATAAGAAAAGGAAGAAGAAGAAGAAGAAGAAGAAGAAGAGGAAGAGGTAGAAGAAGAAGAAGAAGAAAAAGAAAAAGAATAAGCAGAAGAAGAATAAGAAGAAGAAGAAAAAGAAGTGGAAAAAGAAGAATAATAAGTAGAAGAAGAACAAAAAAAAGAAGATGAAGAAGAACAATAAAAGATGAAGAAGAAGAAAACTTAGCCGAAGAAGAAGGAGAAGAAGATGAAAATGTGGAAGAAGAAGAAGTAGTAAAAGTAAAAGAAGAAGTCGAAGAAGAAGAAAAAGGAGAACAAGAAGATGATGAAGAAAATAAAGGAGAAGAAGAAGGGCAAGAAGGAGGAGGTGAAGAAGAAGAAGAAGAACAAAAAGTTGAGGAAGAAGAAATAGTAAAAGAACAAATCGAAGAAGAAGACGAAGAAGAAGTGGTAGACGAAAAAGATTAAGAAGAAGAAGAAGAAGAAAGGAGAACAACAAGAAGAAGAAGAGGAAGAAGCAGAACATGAAGAAGAGAAGAAGTAGAAGAAGAAGAAAAGAAGGGAAAAAATAGTAGAAGAAGAAGAAGCACAAGAAGAAAAAGAAGTAGTAGTACAAGAAGAAGAAGAAAGAGAACAAGATGAAGAAAAAGAAGAAGAAGAGGAAGAAAAAGTTGGAGAAGAAGATAACGTAGAAGTAGAAGAACTATAAGGAAAAGAGGAAGAAAAGTAGGAGGAAGAAAAAGAAGAAGAAGAAAAAGAAGAAGATGATGAAGAACAAGAAGAAGACGAAGAAGGAGAGGAATAAGAAGACAAAGAATAAGAAAAAGAAGAAGTGCTAGAAAAAGAAGAAGAAGATCAAGTAGAAGATAAAGAACATGATGAAGAACAAGAAGAAGAAGAAGAAGAGTTGGAGGAACAAAAAGAAGAAAAGAGGTAGAAGAAGAAGAAGAAAAGGAAGAAAATGATGAAAAAGAAGATGAGGAGGAAGAAGAAGAATTAGAAGAGGAAGAAGAAGAAGACAAAGAAGAAAAAGAAGAAGAAGAACAATAAGTAGAAGAAGAGGAAGAAGAAGCAGCAAAATAAGAATGAGAAGAAGAAGAAGAAGAAGACAAAGAAGAAAAAGAAGAAGAAGAAAAATAAGTAGAAGAAGAGGAAGAAGAAGTAGCAAATTTAGAATGAGAAGAAGAAGAAGAAGAAGTGGATGAAGAATAAAAAGAACAAGAAGAAGAAGATGAAGAAGGTGAAAGCATAGAAGAAGAGTAAGAAGTGGAAGAGGAGAAGGAGGATGAAGAGGGGGAAGAAGAAGAGGAATAAGAGGAAGAAGAAGAAGAAGAAGAAGAAGAAGAAAAAGAAGTGGTAGAAGAGAAAGAAGAAGAAGAAGATGATGAAGAAGGAAGAAGAAGAGGAAGAAGAAGAAAAAGAAGCAGAAGAAGACAAAGAAGGAGAAGAAGAAAAAGTAAAAGAAGAATAAGAAGAAGTAATAGTAGTAGAAGAAGAAGAAGAAGAAGAAGAAGAAAAGGATGAAGGAGAAGAGGAAGAAGAAGAAGTGGAGGAAGAAGAAGAGGTGGTGGAAGAAGATGAAGAAGACGAAAAAGAAGAAGAATAAGAAGAAGAAGAGGAAGAAGAATGGGAAGAAGGAGAAGAAAAAGAAGAAGAATAATGAAAACAAGAAGAAGATGATGAAGAAGAAGAAAAACAAGAAAAAGAAGAAAAGAAGAGGAAGAAAGAAAAGGAGAGGAAGAAGAAGAAAAAGAAGAAGAAAAAGAAATAAGGGAAGAAGAAAAAGAAGAAGAAGAGGAAGAAGAAGAGGTAAAGGAAGAAGAAGATTAAGAAGAATAGGATGAAGAAGAAGATGAAGATGATGAAGAAGAAGAAGAATAAGAAGAAGAAGTCGTAGTAGTAGTAGTAGTAGAAGATGATGAAGCAATAGAATAAGAAGAAGAACGAGAAGAATAAGAATAAGAAGAAGAAAAAGAAGAAAAGGAGGAGGAGAAGAAGGAGAAGAAAACATGAAACAAGAAGAAGAAGAAGATGAAGAGGAAGAAGTGGATGAGTAGAAGGAGCAAGAAGAAGAAGAAGAAGAAGAAGAAGAATAAGAAGATGAAGAAGAAGAAGTAGAAGAAGAAGAGGAAAGGAAGAAAAAGATGACAAAGAAGAAGAAGAAGAAGTAGAAGAAGAAGAAGAGAAGGAAGAAGAAGAAGCAGAAAAATAAGAAGTTGATGATGAAGAAGACGAAGAAGAGGAAGAAGAAGAAGAAGAAGAAGAACATAAAGAAAAAGTAGAGCAGGAGGAGGAAGAAGAGGAAGAAGAAGAAGAAGAAGAAGAAGAAGAAGACTAGGAGGAAGGATAGGAAGAAGAAGAATAATAAGAAAAGAAGAAGAAGAAGATGAAGAAGAAGAAGAAGAAGTAGAAGAAGAAGGAGAAGATGAAGAGGAAGAAGATGATGATGTAGAAGATGGCAAAGAAGAAGAAGCAGAAAAAGAAAAACAAAAGGATGAACTAGAAGAAATAGCAGAAGTAGAGGTAGAGGACAAAGATGACAAGAAGAAGTTGAAGAAGATGTAGAAGATGATGACGAAGAAGAAGAAAAAGAAAAAGAAGAAAAAGAAAAATAAGAAGAAGAAAAGGAGAACAAGATGACAGAGAAGAAGAAGAAGAAAAGAATAATAGGAAAAAGAAGAAGAAGTAGAAGAAGAAGAAAATAAACATGAACTAAAAGTAAACATGGAAGAAGAAGAAGTAGAAGATGAAGCAGAGGAGGAGGATATGGAGGAAGAACTAAAGAAGTAGAAAAAGAAGATGATGAAGAAGAAGACGCAAAGGAAGAAAGAGAAGAAGAAGAAGAAGAAAATGACGAAGAAGAAGAAGAAGAAGAGGAAGGAGAAGAAGACGAATAATAAGAAGAAGTAGGAGAAGAAGAAAAAGAACAAGAAAAAGAAGAAGATGAGGAAGAAGAAGAAGTAGAAGAAGAACAAAGAGAAGGAGAAGAGGAAGAGGAAGAAGAAGAAGAAGAAGAAGAGCTAGGTTGAAAATGAAGAAGAAGAACAAGAAAAAGATGAAGAAGAAGAAACAATAGAAGAAGAAGAAGAATAAGAAGAGGAACATGAGGAAGAATATAAGGAGGTGAAGGAAGAAGAAAAAGAACATGAAGAAGAAGAAGAGAAAGAAGAGGATGAAGAAGAAGAAGAAAAAAAGAAGATGTTGAAGAAGTAGAAGAAGAAGAAGAGAAAGAAGAAGAAGTAGAAGAAGAAGATGAAGAAGATGATGATGATAATGATTATAAAGATGATGAAGAAGAAATGGAACAAGTAGAAATAGAAGAAGAAAACTAAGAAGAAAAAGAAGGAGAAGAAGAAGAAGAAAAGGTAGAATAAGAACAACATGAAGAAGAGGAAGAAGAAGAAGAAGGAGAAGAAGAAGAGGAAAAGTAACAGGAAGTAGAAGAAGAAGAAGAAGAAGAAGAAGAACAAGTAGCTGGAGAGGAAGTCGTGGAAGAAGAAGATGAACAACAACAACAACAAGACGGAGAAGATGACGAAGAAAAAAAGAAAAAGATGAAGTAGAAGTAGTAGAAGACGAAGAAGAAGAAGAAGAAGAAGAAGAAGAAGAAGAATGAGGAGGATGAGGAGAAGAAGAAGAAGAAGAACAAAATGAAGAACAAGAAGAAGAAGAGGAAGAAGAAGAAGAAGAAGAAGCAGAAGTTGGACAAGAGGAAAAAGAAGATGATGAAGAAGAAGAAGACGAACAAAAAGAAGAACAAGAAGGAGAAGAAGAAGAAGACGAAGAAGAAGAAGAAGAAGAAGAAGAAGAGGAAGAAGTAGGAGAAGAAGAAGAAGAAGAAGAAGAAGAAAAAGAAGAAGAAGAACAAAAGGATAAAGTAGAAAAAAGATAGAAGAGAAAAAGAAGAAGTGGAAGAGGAAGAAGATGAATTTGAAGAAGAAGAAGAAGAAGAAGAAGACAAAGAGGAAGAAGAAGAAGAGGAAGAAGAAGAAAAAGAATATGAAGAAGAAGAAGAAGAAATAGAAAAAGAAGAAGAAATAGTGGTAGAAGAAGAAGAGGTAGAGGGAGAAGCAGAAGGAGAAGACAAAGAAGAAGAAGAAGAAGAAGAAGAAGAAGAAGAAGAAGAAGAAGAAGAAGAAGAAGAAGAGGAAGAAAAAGGAGAAGAAGGGAAGAAGAAGAATGAGAAGATAATGATGAGCAAGAAAAAATATAAAAGAAGAAGTTGAAGAACAGAAAGAAGAACAAGAAGAAGATAAAGAAGAAGTGGAAGAAGAAGAAGAAGAAGAGGAAAAAGTAAAAGAAGACAAAAATTAAGAGGAAGAGGTTGAAGAAGAAGATGGAGGAGAAGAACAAGTAGTAGTAGTAGAAGAAGAAGAAGAAGAAGTTGGAGGAGGAGAAGAAGAGGTCAAAGAAGATGAACAATAAGAAGAACTTGAGTAGGAGAAGGAGGAAGAACAATGAGAAGAAGAAGAAGAAGAAGAAGAATAAGAAGAAGAAGAGGAGGAGGAGAAAGAAGAAGAAGAAGAAGAAGAAGAAGATGGGGAAGAAGAAGAAAAAGAACAAGAAGAAGAAGAAAAAGAAGAGGAAGAAGAAGAAGAAGAAGAAGAAGAAGAAAAAAGGAGAAGGAGATGAAGAAGAAGAAGAAAAAGAAGGTGAAGAAGAAGGAGATGAAGAAGAAGAAGAAGAAGAAAATGATGAAGAAAAATAAGAAGAAGAATAAGAAGAAGTACAAAAAGAAGAAGTGGAGGAAGAAAAAGAAGAAGAAGAAGAAGAAAATGAAGGACAAGAAGATGAAGAAGAGGAAGAAGAAGAAGAAGAATAAGAAGTTGTAGAAGAAGAACAAGAAGAAGGAGAAGAAGAATTGGAAGAAGAAGGAGAAGAAGAAGTGGAAGAAGAAGAAAAAGATTATGAAGAAGAACAAGAAAGAAAAGATTAAGAAACCAAACAATAAAATGATGATGAAGAAGAAATTTAGTTGAAGAAGAAGAAGAAGAAGATGAAGAAGAAGAGGAAGAAGAGGAGGGGGAGGAAGAAGAAGGAGAATAAAAAGAAGAAGAAGAAAAAGAAGAAGTTGACAAAGAAGAAGAAGAAGAAGAAAAAGAAGAAGATGGTGACGAAGAAAAAGTGAGAGAAGTAGAATAAGAAGAAGGAGAAGAATGAGCAGAAGAAGATGAAGAAAAAGTAGAAGAATAAAAGATGAAGAATAAATAGCAAAAGAAGAAGAAGAAGGAGAAGAAGAAGAAGAAAAGAAAGAAGCAGAGGTAGAGCAAGAAGAAGAAGTAGATGAAGAAGAAAAAGTAGTAGTAGAAGAAGAAGAAGAAAATGAAGAAGAAGAAGAAGACAAAGAAGAACAAGTAGTTGATGAAGGAGAAGAAGAAGAAGAAAAGAATGAAGAAGAAGGGAAGAAGGTGAAAGAGAAAGAGTAGTAGTAGAAGAAGAAGAAGAAAAAGATTAAAAAAAGATAATAAAAAGGACAAAAAGAAGAAGCAGAAGAAGAAAAGGATGAGGTGGAAGAAGAAGAAGAACAAGATGAAGAAGAAGAAAACCAAGAAGAAAAAGAAGACAAAGAAGGAGAAGTATAAGAAGAGAAACAAGAAGAAAATGAAGAAGAAGCGAAGGAGGAAGAAGAAGAAAAAGAATAAGAAGAAGAAGAAGAGGAAGGAGGAGGAGAAGAAGAAAAAGAGGAAGAGGAAGAAGAAGAGGAAGAAGATGAAGTAGAAGAAGAAGAAAAAAATAAACATGAACCAGAAGTAAACATGGAAGAAGAAGTAGAAGATGAAGAAGAGGAGGAGGATGTGGAGGAAGAACTAAAGAAGAAGAAAAAGAAGAAGAAGAAGAAGAAGAGGATGCAGAGAAAAGAGGAGAAGAAGAAGAAAAAGAAGAAAAAGATGAAGAAGAAGAAGAAGAAGAAGAAGAAGAGGAAGGAGAAGAAGAGGAATAATAAGAAGTAGGAGAAGAAGAAAAAGAACAAGAAAAAGAAGAAGATGAGGAAGAAGAAGAAGAAGCAGAAGAAGAACAAGGAGAAGGAGGAGAAGAAGAGGAAGAAGAAAAAGAAGAAGAAGAAGAAGAGCTAGATTAAGAAAATGAAGAAGAAGAAAAGGAAAAAAATGAAGAAGAAGAAATAATAGAAGAAGAAGAAGAATAAGAAGAGGAACAAGAGGATGAATATAAGGAGGTGAAGGAAGAAGAAAAAGAGCATGAAGAAGAAGAAGAGGAAGAAGAAAAAAAGAAGATGTTGAAGAAGTAGAAAAAGAAGTAAAAGAAGAAGTAGAAGAAGAAGATGAAGAAGATGATGATGATAATGATTATAAAGATTATAAAGATGATGAAGAAGAAGTGGAACAAGTAGAAATAGAAGAAGAAAATGAAGAAGACGAAAAAGAAGAAGAAGAAAAGGAAGAATAAGAACAACATGAAGAAGAGGAAGAACAAGCGGTTGTGGAAGAAGAAGAACAAAAGGAAGAAGTCCAAGAAGAAGAAGAAGAAGAAGAAGAGGAAGAAGAAGAAGAGGAAGAACATGAGGAAGAAGAAGAGGAAGCAGAAGAAGAAGAAGTAGTACAAGAAGAAAAAGAGGAAGAAGAAGAAAATGAAGAAGAAGAAGAAGAAGAACAAGGACAGGAAGATGGAGTAGAAGAAGAGGAAGAAGAACTAAAAGGAGAAATTGAAGAAGATGGACATGAAAAAGAGGAAGAAGAAGAAAACATAGAAGAAGAAGAAGAAGAAGAAGAAAAGAGGTAGAAGATGAAGAGGAGGAGGAACAAAAGAACAAATAGAAGAATAAGAAACGAAAGAAGAAGAATAAGTGTTAGAAGAAGAAGAAGAAAATGAATTAGAAGCGAAGTAGAAGAAGGAGAAGGTGAAGAAGAAGTAGAAGAAGAACAAGAACAAGAAGAAAAAGGAGAAGAATAAGAAGAAAAGATGGAGAATAAGGAGGAGGAGAAGAAGAAGAAGATGATGATGATGAAAATAAAGAAGAAGAAAAAGAAGAAGAAGGAGAAAGAGAAGACGGAGGAGATGAAGAAGATGATGATGAAGAAGAAAAAGCAGAAGAAAAGGTGGAAGAAGAAGAAGAGAAGGAAAAGAAGAAGAAGAAGAAGAAGAAGAATAAGAAGA
>JAIUJO010000891.1:0-2500 GCA_023846275.1 Vanilla planifolia
ATTCTTCTACTTTAATGTCTTCTTCTTTTATTCTTCATCTCTTCTTCCACTGTGTTCTTTATCTTCTTCTCTTCTTTTTCTTCTTCTTCTTATCTTCGTCTTCTTCTTGAAATTCTTCATCATAATCTTTTTCTTCTTCTTCTTCTTCTTTCTTTCTTCTCCATTTTCCTCTTATTCTACTTCTTCTTCTTCTTCTTCTTCTTTTTCTACTTCTTCTTTTTCTCCTCTTTCTTACTTCTTATACATATTCTTTTTTGTTCATCTTCTACTTCTCCTTCTTCATCTTCTTTTTTTCTACTTCTTCTTCTTCTTCTTCTTCCACCTATTCTTCTTCTTCTTTTTCCTCTTCTTCTTCTTCTTTTTCATCTTACTCCTCCTCTTTTTCTTCTTCAACATCATCATCTTCTTCTTCTTCTTCTTCTTCTTCTTCGTCTTCTTCTTCATCTTTTCACCTTTCTTGTTCTACTTCAACTTTTAGTTTTTCTTCTTCTTCTTCTTCTTCTTTTTCTACTTCTTTTTCTACTACTTTGTCATAATCTTCTTCTTCTTCTTTTTCTTCTTCTTCTTCTTCTTTTTCCAACTCGTCCACTTTTTCTTCTTCCTCTTCTTCTTCATCTTTTTCTTTTACTTTAACTTCTGCTTTTTCTCGCTCATCTTTTTTTTCATCTTTTTCTACATCTTCTTCTTCTTCTTCTTCTTCTTCTACTTCTTCTACTTTTTCTTCTTTTTCATCCTCTTCTTCTTCTTCTTCTACAACTTCATCCTTTTCTTTTTCTTCTTTTTCTTCTTTTTCTTCTTCTTTTTCTATTTGTTCTTTTTCTTTTTCTTCTACTTCCTCTACTTTTACTTCACCTTCTTCTTCTTCTTCTTCTTCTTTTTCTTCTTCTTCTTCCTCTTCTTCTTTACCTTCTTCCTCTACTTCTTCTTCTTGTTCTTCTAATTCTTCTTCTTCTACTACTTCTTCAGCTTCTTCTTCTTCTTCTTCGTCGTCTTCTTCTTCCACTTCTTCTCCATCTAATTCTTCTTCTTCTTCTTCTTCTTCTTCTTCTTCTTCTTCTAATACTACTACTACTACTACTACTGTTTCTTCTTCTTCTTCTTCTTCCTCCACTTATTCTTTTTCTTCTTCTTCGTCTTCTTCTTCTTTTACTTCAACTTCAACTTTTTCTCATTCTTCACTTCTTCATCTTTTTCTACTTCTTCTTCTTCTATTACTTGTTCTTCTTTTTCTTCCTCCTCTTCTTCTTCTTCTTCTTTTACTTCAATCTTTTCTTTTTCTTATTTTTCTTCCTCTTCTTCTTCTTCTCTTCTTCTTTTGTTTTATCTTTTTATTTTTCCTTTGTCTTCTTCTTCTTCTTCTTCTTCTTCTTTTGACTTCTTCTCCTTCTTCTTGTTCTTCTTCTTCTTCGTCATCATCTTATTATTCTTCTTTTTCTACTTCTACTTCTTCTTCTAGTTCTTCTTCTGCTACTTGTTCTTCTTCTTCTACTTCTTCTTCTTCTTGTTCTTCTACTTTAATGTCTTCTTCTTCTTCTTCTGCTACTTTTTCTTGTTCTTTTTCTTTTTCTTCTTCTTCTTCTTCTTCATCATCTTCTTCTTGTTCTTCTACTTCTTCTTCTTCTTATTCTTCTACTTTAATGTCATCTTCTTGTATTCTTCATCTTCTTCTTCCACTGTGTTCTTTATCTTCTTCTTCTTCTTTTTCTTCTTCTTCTTATTCTTCGTCTTCTTCTTGAAATTCTTCATCATAATCTTTTTCTTCTTCTTCTTCTTCTTTTCTTTCTTCTCCATTTTCCTCTTATTCTACTTCTTCTTCTTCTTCTTCTTCTTTTTCTACTTTTTTTCTCCTCTTTCTTCTTATTCTTCTTATTCTTCTTCTTCTTCTTTTTCTCCTTCTTCTTGTTCTTCGACTACTTCTTATACATATTCTTTTTTGTTCATCTTCTACTTCTCCTTCTTCATCTTCTTTTTTTCTACTTCTTCTTCCACCTACTCTTCTTCTTCTTTTTCCTCTTCTTCTTCTTTTTCTTCTTACTCCTCTTTTTCTTCTTCAACATCATCATCTTCTTCTTCTTCTTCTTCTTCTTCGTCTTCTTCTTCATCTTTTCACCTTTCTTGTTCTACTTCAACTTTTAGTTTTTCTTCTTCTTCTTCTTATTCTTTTTCTACTTCATTTTCTACTTCTATGTCATAATCTTCTTCTTCTTTTTCTTCTTCTTCTTCTTTTTCCAACTCGTCCACTTTTTCTTCCTCCTCTTCTTCTTCATCTTTTTCTTTTACTTTAACTTCTGCTTTTTCTCGCTCATCTTTTTTTTCATCTTTTTCTACATCTTCTTCTTCTTCTTCTTCTTCTTCTTCTTCTACTTCTTCTACTTTTTCTTCTTTTTCATCCTCTTCTTCTTCTTCTTCTACAACTTCATCCTTTTCTTTTTCTTCTTTTCTTCTTTTTCTTCTTCTTTTTCTATTTGTTCTTTTTCTTTTTCTTCTACTTCCTCTACTT
>JAIUJO010000891.1:7500-10000 GCA_023846275.1 Vanilla planifolia
TATACTTCTAGTTCTTTGTCTTCTTCATGTATTTTTCATCTTCTTCTTCTTCGTCTTTGTGTTCTTTATCTTCTTTTTCTTCTTTGTCTTCATCTTCTTCTTCATCTTCTGCTTATTTTTCTACTTCTTCATCAGAATCTTCTTCTTCTTCTTCTTCTTCTTCTTCTTCTTCTTTTTCTTCTTCTTCATCTTCTTCTTCTTTTACTTCTTCTTCTTCTTCTTCTACTTCTTCTTTTTCTTCTCTTCTTCTTCTTCCTCCACTTCCTCTTCCTCTTTTTCTTTTACTTTAACATCTACTTTTTCTCGTTCTTCTTCTTCTTCCTTCTCTTTTTCTACTTCTTCTTCTTCTTCATCATCATCATCATCTTCTACTTCAACTATTTTCTTTTTCTTCTTTTTCTTCGTCTTTTTCTACTACTTTTTCTTCTCCTTCTCCTTCTTCTTGTTGTTCTTCATCTTCTACTTTTTTTTCTTCTTCTTTTAATCCGACTACTTCTTATAAATATTCAATTTTCTTCTTCTTCTACTTCTTCTTCATCTTCCTCTTTTTCTACTTCTTCTCCTTCTTCTTCTTCTTCTTCTAATTCTTGTCCCTGTTCTTCTTCTTCTTTTCTTCTTCTTCTTCTTCTTCTTCTTCTACTTCTTCTTCCTCTTCTTCTACTTCTTCTTCTTCTTCTTGTTCTTCTCCTCCACCTCCTTCTCTTTATTCTTCATCTTCTTGTTCTTTTTCTTCTTCTTCCTCTTCTTCTTCTTCTTCTTCTTCCTCTTCTTCTTCTCCTTCTTCTTGTTATTCTTCCTCTTTTCTTCTTCTTCTTCTTCCTCTTTTTCTACTTCTTCTACTTCTTCTTCTTCTACTTGTTCTTCATTTTCTTCCCCTTCTTCTTCTTCTTCTACATCAACTTTTTATTTTTCTTCTATTTCTTCTTCTTCTTCTTTTTCTACTGCTTCTTTTTCAACTTCTTCATCATAATCTTCTTCTTCTTCTTCATCATAATCTTCTTCATCATCTTCTTCTTCTACTTCTTCTTTTTCTTCTCTTTCTGCTTCTTCTTCTTCCTCCTCCTCCTCCTTCACTTCATCTTATTTTTCTTCTTCTTCATCTTCTTCTACTTTTACTTCAACTTCTGCATTTTCTCGTTCTTCTTTTGCTTCTTCTTCATCTTTTTCAACTTCTTCTTCCACTTTTTCTTCTTTTTCTTCCTCTTCTTCTTCTTCTACTTCTACCTCAACCTTTTCTTTTTCTTTTTTTATTCCTCTTCTTCTTATTTTTCTACTTGTTCTTTTTCTTTTTCTTCTTCTTCTTCTTCTTCTTCTTGTACTACTACTACTACTTTTTCTTCTACTTCTTTTCTTCTTCTTCTTCTTCTTCTTTACCTTCTTCCTCTTCTTCTTTTTCTGCTTCTTCTTCAACTTCTTCTTCTTCTTCTTCTTCTTTCTAATTCTTCACCATGATCTTCTTCTTCTTTTACTTCTTCTTATTCTTCTTCTTCTTCTTTTTCTTCTTCTTCTTCTTCTTCTTTTACTACTACTACTATCGCTTCTACTGCTACTATTTTTTCTTCTTATTCTTCTTCTTCTTCCTCCTCCTCCACTTCTTCTTTTTCTTCTTCTTCTTCTTCTTCCTTTACGTCAACTTTTGTTTTTTCTCGTTCTTCTTCTTCTTCTTCATTTTTTCATAAATCTTCTACTTCTTCTTCTTCATCCTCTTCTTCTTCTTTTTCTTCAACCTTTTCTTTTTCTTCTTTTTCTTCTTCTTCCTCTTCTTCTTCTTCTTCATCATCATTTTTTACTTCAACTTCTACGTTTTCTCGTCCTTCTTCTTCATCAACTTTTTCTACTTCCTCTTCTTCTTCATCATCTATTTGTTCTTCTTCTTTTTTCCTCATCATCTTCTTCTTCTTTTACTTCGTCTATTTCAACCTTTTCTTTTTCTTCTTCTTCTTCTTCTTCTTCTTCTTCTTCTCTTCTACTTGTTCATTTTCTTCTTCACCTCCTATATCTTGTTCATCATCATCTTTTTCTTCTTTTCCTCTATTTTGCTTTCTTCTACTTCTTCTTCTCTTCTTCTTCTTTGTTTTCTTCATCTTCATCTTCTTCTTCTTCTTTTTCTTCTTCTTCTACTTCTTCTTTTTCTTCTTCTTCTTCTTCTTCTTCTTCTTCTTCTTCTTCTTCTTGTTTTTCTAGTTCTTCATCATAATCTTCTTCTTCTTCTTCTTCTTCTAGTTCTTCTTCTTCTTCTTCTTCTTCCTCTTCTTCTTCTTCTACTTCAACTTTTTCATTTTCTTCTTCTTCTTCTTCTTCTTCATCTTCTTCTTATTTAGATTCTTCTTCTTCTTCTTCTTCTTCTTCTTCTTCTACCTCTTCTTCTTCTTTCTTGTTCATCTTATTTTTCTACATCTTCTTCTTCTTCTACTTCTTCTTCTTCTTTCTTCTTCTCCTTCTTTGCCTTCTTCTTCTTCTACTTCTTCTATTTCTTTTTCTACGTCTTCTCCTTCTTCTT
>JAIUJO010000891.1:15000-20000 GCA_023846275.1 Vanilla planifolia
TTTCTTATTTTTCTTCTACTTCTTTTAATTCAACTACTTCTTTTTCTTGTTCTTCTTCTTCCTCTTCCTCTTTTTTACTTCTTCTTCTTCTACTTGTCCTTCTTTTTCTTCTTCTCCTTCATCATCTTCTACTTCAATTTTTTCTTTTTCATCTTTTTCTTCTTCTTCTTCTTCTTTTTCTACTTCTTCTTTTTCTTCTCTTTCTTCTTCTTCTTCTTCTTCTTCTTCTACATCTTGTTCTTTTTCTTCTTCTACTTCTTCTGCTTCTTCTTCTTCATCTTCTTCTTCTTCTTCTCCTTCTTCTCTTTTTTTTGCATCTTCTACTTCATCTTATTCATCTTCTTCTTCTTCATCCTCTTCTTCCTCTTCTTGGTTATCTTCTTCTTCTTCTTCTTCTTCTTCTTCTTCTTCTTCTTCTCCTTCTCCTTCTTCTTCTACTTGTTCTTTTTCTTCTTCTTCTTCTTCTTCTTCCTCTTTTTATACTTCTTCTGCTTCTTCTTTTGCTTGTTCTTCTTTTTCTTCCTCTTCTTCTTCTTTACCTTTTTGTTTTCTTCTTTTTCTTCTTCTTGTTCTTGTTCTTCTTCTTCTTCTTCCTCCTCCACTTCTTCTTCATCTTCTTTTACTTCAACTTCTACTTTTTCTTGTTCTTCTTCTTCTTCTTCTTCGTCTTCTTCTACTTCTTCTTCTTCTTCTGCTTGTTCTTCTGTTTCTTCTTCTTCTTTTTCTTCTTCTTCTTCTTCTTCTTCTTCTTCTTCTTCTTCTTCTACTTTGTCTTTTTCTTCATCTTTTTTTTCTACTTATTCTTTTTCTTCTTCTTCTTCCTCTTCTTCTTCTTCTTATTCTTCTCCTTCTTCTTCTTCTTCATCTTCTTCTTCCTCTTCTTCTTTTTCTTGTTCTTCTTCTTCTTCTTCTTCTTCTTCTTCTTCTTCTTCTTTTCCTTCTACTTTTTCTTTTCAACTTCTTCTTCTTATTGTTGTTCTTCTTCTTCTTCTTCTTCTTCTGCTTCTTCTTCTTCTTCTTCCACTACTTATTTTTCTACTTCTTCTTCTACTACTTCTACATCTTCTTCTTCAACTTCACGTTTCTTTTTCTTCTTCTTCTTCTTCTTCTTCCTCCACTTGTTCTTCTACTACTTCTTCTTCTTCTCCTTCTTCTTCTTCATCCTCTTTTACTTCAACTTCTTCTTTTTCCCATTCTTCTTCTTCTTCATCATCATCTTCTACTTCTTTTTCTTCTTCTTCTTCTTCTTTTGCATGTTGTTTTTTTTCTTCTTTTTTTTTCTTGTTCTTTTTCATTTTTTCTTCTACTTTAACTTTTTCTTTTTTTCCTTTTTCTTCTTGTTCAACTTCTTTTTCAACTTGTTCTTTTTCTTCTTCTTCTTCTTCTTCTTATTCTTCTTCTTCTTCATCTTCTTCTTCTTCTTCTTCCTCTTCTTCTTCTTCTTCTTCCTCATCCTCTTCTTCTTTTTCTTCTTACTCTTCTTCTTCTTCTTCTTTTCATCTTCATCTTCTTCTTCTTCTTCTTTTCCATCTACTACTTGTTATGTTTGTACTTCTTCTTCTTCTGTCTTCTTCTTCGTCAACTTCTACTTCTTCTTGTTCATGTTCATGTTTCTTTTTCTTCTTCTTCTTCTTCTTCTTAAACTTCTTTTTCTTTTTCTTCTACAACTTTTTCTTCTTCAACTTTTTTTTCTTCATCGACTTCTTCTTTTTATACTTTTTCTTTGCCTTGTTCTTGTTCTACTTCATTTTTTACTTTTTCTTCTTCTTCATCATCTTCTACTTCTTCTTCTTCATCTTCTTCTTCTTCTCCTTCTTCTTCTTCTTATTTTTATTCTTCTTCATCATCTTCTTCTTCTTCTTCTTCTGGTTCCTCCTCTTCTTCTTCTTTTTTCTTCTTCATCATCTTTTATTTTTTTCTTCTTGATCTTCTTCTTCTTCTTCTTCTTCTTCTTCTGCTTCTTCTACTTCTTCTACTACCTTTTCTTGTTCTACTTCTTCTTCTTCTTCTTCATTTTCTTCTACTTCTTCTTCTTCTTCTCTTTCGATTTGTTCTTCTTCTTCTTCTTTTTCGTCATATTCTTCTTCGTCTTCTTTTTCTTCTCCTTCTTCTTCCTCTTCTACCACATATTTTTCTTCTTCGACTTCTACTACTACTACTTCTTCTTCTTCTACTTCTTTGTCTTCTTCTTGTATTCTTCATCTTCTTCTTCTTCTTTTTGTTCTTTATTATCTTCTTCTTCTTCTTCTTCTTCTTTTTCTTCTTTTTCTACTTCTTCATCAGAATCTTCTTCTTCTTCTTCTTCTTCTTCTTTTTCTTCTTCTTCATTTTCTTCTTCTTCTACTTCTTCTTCTTCTTCTTCTTCTTCTTCCTCTTGTACTTTTTCTTTTTCTTCTTCTTTTTCTTCTTCCTACACTTCTTTTTCTTCTTCTTCTTCTTCTACTTTTACCTCAACTTTTACTTCAACTTTTACTTTTTCTAGCTATTCTTCTTCTTCCTCCTATTTTTCTACTTCTTCATCTTGATCTACTTGTTCTTCTTTTTCTTCTTCTTCTTCTTCATCTCCTACTTCAACATTTTCCTTTTCTTATTTTTCTTCCACTTCTACTTTTGCTGCTTTTCCTTTTTCTTCTCCATATCCTTCTTCTTCTTGTTGTTTTTCTTCTTCTCCTTTTTCTTCTTCTTGTTCTTCTCAAACTACTTCTTTTGCATATTCTAGTTTCTTCTTCTTCTACTTCTTCTTAATCTTCTTCTTTTTCTACTTCTTCTTCTCCTTCTTCTTTTTCTTCTAGTACTTCGTCTTCTTTTTCTACTTCTTCTTCTTCTTCTTCTTCTTCTTCGTCTTCGTCTTCTTCTTGTTCTTCATCTTCTCCTTCTTCTTCTCATTATTCATCTTCTTCCCCTTTTTCTTCTTCTTCCTCATCTTCTTCCTCTTTTTCTTCTTCCACATCCACTTCTTCTTCTTCTTCTAAATCTTCTTCTTTTACTTCAACTTCTACTTTTTTTCATTCTTCTTCTTCATGTTTTTCTACTTCTTCTACTTCTTCTTCTTCTACTTGTTCTTCTTTTTCTTCTCCCTCTTCTTCTTCTTCTTCTTCTTCTAGTTCTTCTTATTCTTCTTCTTCTTCTTCTTTTTCTAAATCTTCATCTTCTTCTTCATCATCTTCATCTTCTTCTTCTTCTTCTTCTTCTTCTTCTTCTTCTTTTTCTTCTTCTTCTTCGTCTTCTTCTTCTTCTTCTTCTTCTACTTCTTCTTCTTCTACGTCTTCTTCTTCTTCTTCTTCTTCGTCATCTTCTTCCTCTTCTTCTTCTTCGTCATCTTCTTCCTCTTCTTCTTCTTCATCTTCTTCTTCCTCTTCTTCTTGTTCGTCTTCTTTTTCCTCTTCTTCTTGTTCGTCTTCTTCTTCCTCTTCTTCTTCTTCAGCTTCCTCTTCCTCTTCTTCTTCTTCTTCGACTTCCTCTTCCTATTCTTCTTCTTCGTCTTCTTCTTCTTCTTCTTTTTCTTCTTCTTCTTTCTTCTCTCTTCTTCTTCTTTTTCTTCTTTCTTCTTTCTTCTTCTTCTTCTTCTTCTACTTCTACTTCTTTTTCTTCTTCTTCTTTTTCTTCTACTTCTTCTTCTTGTTTCTCTTTTTCTCTTCGACTTCTTCTTGCTCTTCTTCTACTTTTTCTTCTTGTTTTTCTTATTCTTCTTTTCTGACTTCTACTACTTCTTTTTCTTCTTCTTCATTATCATCCCCTTTTTCTTCTTCAACTTCTACTTTTTATTCTTCAACTTCTTCTTTTCTTCTTCTTCTTGTACAACTACTACATGTTCTTCTTCTACTACTTATTCTTCTTCTTCATCTTCCTCTTCTAATTCTTCATCTTCTTCTGTTTCTTCTTTTTCTTCTTCTTCTTCTTCTTTGTGTTCTTTATCTTCTTCGTCTTCTTCTTCTACTACTTCATATTCTTGTTCTTCTTCTTCTTCTTCATCTTTTTCTACTTCATCATTAAAATCTTCTCCTTCTTCTTCTTCCACCTCTTCTTCTTCTTCTATTTCTTCTTCTTCTTCTTCTTCTTCTTCTTCTTCTCCTTCTTCTTCTTCCTCTTTTCTGACTTCTTCTTCATCTTCTTGTTCTTCTTCTTCTTCTTCATCTGCTTCTTCTTCTCCTCCTTCTTCTTCTTCTACTTCTATATCTTCTTTTACTTCTTTTACTACTTGTTCTTCTTCTTCTTCCTCTTCTTCTTCTTCTACTTCTTCATCTTCTTCTTCTAATTCTTCATCATCATCTTCTTCTTGTTCTTCTTTGTGTTCTTTATCTTCTTCTCCTTCTTCTTCTTCTTCTTCATCTTTTTCTTCTTCCTCTACTTCTTCTTCTTCTACTTCATCATAATCTTCTTTTTCTTTTTTTTCTTCTTCTTCTTCTTTCTTCTTCTTCTTCTTCTTCTGCTTCTACTTCTTTTTCTTCTTCTTCTTCTTCTTCTTTTACTTCAACTTCTACTTTTTCTCGTTCTTCTTCTTCTTCCCCCTCTTTTTCTACTTCATCTTCTTCTGCTGCTTGTCCTTCTTTTTTGACTTCTTCATCATCTTTTACTTCCGGTATTTCTTTTTCCTCTTTTTCTTCTTCGTCTTCTTTTTCTACTTCTTCTTTTTCTTCTCCTTCTTCTTCTTCTACTTCTCCTTCTTATTCTTCTTCTAATTTTTCTTTTTCAACTTCTTCTTCAACTACTTCATATTCATATTCTTTTTTCATCTTCGTCATCATCATCTTCTTCTTCTTCTTCTTCTTTTTCTACTTCTTCTTTTCCTTCTTCTTCTTCCTCTTCCTCTTCCTCTTCTTCTTCTTCAGCTTCCTCTTCTTCTTCATCTTTTTCCTCTTACTCCTCTTCTTCTTCTTCTTCTTTTTATTCTTCTTCTTGTTTTTCTTTTTCTCTTCTACATCAGCTTTTACTTCTTCTTCTTCTTCTTCTTCTTCTTCTTTTTCTACTTCTTCTTCTTCTTCTTCTTCTTCTTCCACTTC
>JAIUJO010000891.1:30000-35000 GCA_023846275.1 Vanilla planifolia
TCTTCTTCTTCTTCTTTTTCTTCTTCTAGTTCTTCTTCTTCTTCTACTTCTTCTTCTTCTTCTTCTTCTTCTTCTACTTCTACTTCTACTTCTTCTTCTTATTCTTCTTCTTCTTCTTCTTTTTCTTCGTCTTCTTCTTCTTCCTCCTCCTCCACTTCTTCTTTTTCTTCTTCTTCTTCCCCCTCTTTTACTTCAACTTCTGCTTTTTCTTGTTCTTCTTCTTCTTCATCATCTTTTCCTACTTTTTCTTCTTCTTCTACCTCATTTGCTTGTTCTTCTTTTTCTTCCTCTTCTTCTTCTTCTTCTTCTTCTACTTCAACCTTTTCTTTTTCATCTTTTTCTTCTTCTTCTTCTTCTTCTTCTACTTGTTTTTTTTCTTTTTCTTCTTCTTCTTCTTCGTCTTCGTCTTCTTCTTTTTCTTCTTCTTCCTCTTCTTCTACTACTACTTCTTCTTCTTCTACTTCTTCTTCTTCTTCTTCTTTTTCAACTTCTTCTACTTCTTCTTCTTCTTCTTCTTCTTGTTCTTCTTCTTCTTCTTCATCTTCTTCTTTCCTTCTTCTTCTTCTCCATCTACTTCACTGTATTCATCTTCTTCTTCATCTTCTTCTCCATCTTTTTCTTCTTCTTCTTCTTCTTCATCTTCTTCTTCCTCCTCCACTACATCTTCTTCTTCTTCCTTTACTTCAACTTCTGCTTTTTCCTCGTTCTTCTTCTTCATATTTTTCTACTTCTTCTTCTTCTTCTTCTTCTTCTTCTGCTTGTACTTCTTTCTCTTTCTCTTCTTCTTCTTCTTCTTCTGCTTCTTCTATTTCAACCTTTTCTTTTTCTTCTTTTTATTCTTCTTCTTCTTCTTCTTCTTCTACTTCTTCTTCTTTTACTATTTCTTTTTTTTTTCTTCTCTTCTTCTTCTTCTTCTACTTCTTCCTCTTCTTCTTCTTCTTCTTCCACTTCTTCTTCTTCTTCTTCTACTTCTTATACTTCTTCTTCTTCTTCTGCTTCTTCTTCTGCTTCTTCTTCTACTTGTTCTACTTCTTCTCCTTCTTCTTATTCTTCTTCTTCTTCTTCTTCTTCTTCTTCTTCTTCTTCTTCCTCTTCTTCTTCTTTGTTTTCTTTTTCCTCTTCATCTTTCTCTTCTTCTTCTTCTTCGTCTTCTTCTTCTTTTTCTTCTTCTTCTTCTTATTCTTCTTCTTCTTCATCTTCTTCTTCTACTTCTTCGTCTTTGTCTTCTTCTACTTCTTCTTTGACTTCGTCTTATTCTTATTCTTCTTTGTCATCATCTTCTTCTTCTTCTTCTTCGACTTCATCTTCTTCTTCCACTTCTTCTTCTACGTCTTCTTCTTCATCTTCTTCAACTTCTTCTTCTTCTTCTTCTTCTTCTTCTTCTTCTCCTTCTTCGTCTTCCTTTTGTTCTTCTCCTTCTTCGTCTTCTTCTTCTTCTCCTTCCGTCTTCTTCTTCTTCTCCTTCTTCGTCTTCTTATTCTTCTTCCCCTTCTTCGTCTTCTTCTCCTCCTTCTTTGCCTTCTTCTTCTTCTTCTTCTCCTTCTTCGTCTTCTTCTTCTTCTTCTTCTTCTTCTTCTACTTCTTCTTCTTCTTCTTTGTCTTCTTCTTCTTCTTCTTCTTCTTTGTCTTCTTCTTCTTCTTCTTCCTTGTCTTCTTCTTCTTCTTCTTCGTTTTCTTCTTCTTCTCCTTCTTCTTCTTCTTCTTCTTCTTCGTCTTCTTCTTCTTCTTCATCGTTTACTTCTTCTTCGTCTCCTTCTTCTTCTTCGTCTTCTTCCTCTTCTTCGTCTTCTTCTTCTTTTTCTTCTTCTTCTTCGCATTCTTCTTCTTCTTCTTCTTCTTCGTCTTCTTCTTCTTCTTCTTCTTCTTCTTGTTCGCCTTCTTCTTCTTCTTCTTCTTCTTCTTCTTCGTCTTCTTCTTCTTCCTCTCCTTCTTCTTCTTCTTCTTCTTCTTCTTCTTCTGTCTTCTTCTTCTTCTTCTTGTTCTGCTACTTCGTCTTCTTCCTCTACTTCTCCTTCTTTGTCTTCTTCTTCTTCTTCGTCTTCTTCTTCTTCTGGTTTTTCTTCTTCTTCGACCTCTTCACGTCTTCTTCTTGCTCTTCTTCTTCTTCGTCTTCTTCTTCGTCTTCTTCTTCCACTTCTTCTTCTTCGTCTTCTTCTTCCTCTTCTTCTTCTTCGTCTTCTTCTTCTTCTTCTTCTTCTTCTTCTTTTTCGTCTTCTTCTTCTTCTTCTTTTCTTCATCGTCTTCTTCTTCGTCCTCTTCTTTCTTCTTCTTCTTCTTGTTGTTCTTCTACTTCTACTTCTTCTTCTTTTTCTTCTTTTTCTTCATCATCTTCTTCGTGCACTTCCTCTTCTTCTTCTTGTTTTTCTTCTTCTTTTCTGATTTCTCCTACTTCTTCTCCTTGTTCTACTTCATCATCATTTTCTTCTTCTTCTTCTACTACATGTTCTTCTTCTTCTTTGTCTTCTTCTTCTTCATCTTCTTCTTCTCCTTATTCTTCTAATTCTTCACCTTTTTCTTTTTCTTCTTCTTCTTCTTCTTTGTATTCTTTATCTTCATCATCTTCTTCTTCTTCTTCGTCTTCTTCTTTTATTTCTTCTTTTTCGTCTTCTTCTTCTTCTTCTTCTTCCCCTTTTTCTACTTCATCATCATAATCTTCTTCATCTTCTTCTTCCACTTCTTCATCTTCTTCTATTTCAACTTCTTCTTCTTCTTCTTCTTCTTCCTCTTCTTCTTCCTCCTCCTCCTCCTCCTCCTCCATTTCTTCTTCTTCTTTTTCTTCTTATTTTACTTCAACTTCGTCTTTTTCTCGTTCTTCTTTTTATTCTTCCTCTTTTTCTACTTCTTCTACGTATTCTTCGTCTTTTGCACTTTCTTCTTTTCTTCCTCTTCTTCTTCTTCTTCTTCTTTTTCTACTTCAACTTTTCCATTTTCTTCTTTTTCTTCTTCTTCTTTCTCTTTTTCTACTTCTTATTCTTCTTCTTCTTCTTCTTCTTCTTCCTCTTCTTCTTCTTCTTTATATTCTTACTCCTTTTCTTCTTCTTCTTCATCTTATTATTATTATTGTTATTATTATTATTATTATTATTATTATTATTATTATTATTATTGTTATTTTTCTTTTTCTTCTTCTACTTCAACTTTTGTTTTTTTTTTCTTCTTCTACTTCTTCTTTTTCCACTACTTCTTTTCTTCTGCTTGTTCTTCTTCTTTTTCTAATTCTTTTCTTCTTCCTTTTTTTCAACTTATTGTTCTTCTTCTACTTCTTCTCCTTATATTTCTTGTTCTTCTTCTTCTTCTTCTTCTTCTAGTTTTTCTTGTTCTTCTTCTACTTCTTCTTTTTCTGCTTCTTCTTCTTCTACTACTTTTTTCTTGTTCATCTACTTCTTCTTCTTCTTCAAGTTTTTTCTGCTTCTTCTTTCTCTTCTTCTTCTACTTCCTCTTCTTCTTCTACTTCTCTTTCTTCTTCTACTTCTTTTTCTTCCTCTTCTTCTTATTCTTCTTATTCTTCTTGTTTTTCTTTTATTCTTCTTCTTCTTTTATATGTACTTCTTCTTGTTCTTCTTCTTCTTCTTGTTCTTCTTCTTTTTTGACTTGCTCTTCATCATCTTGTTGTTCTTCTTCTTCATCATCTTCTTCTTCTTCTCCCCCTTCTTCTACTTCTACAACTTCTTCTACTTCTTCTTCTACTACTTGTTCTTCTTCTTCTTCTTATTATTATTATTATTATTATTCTTCGTCTTCTTCTTCTTTTTCTTCTTCTTCTTCATCTTCTTCTTTCTCTTCTTCTTCTTCTTTTTTTTTCTACTTCTTCATCGTAATCTTCTTCTTCTTCTTCTTCTTCTTCATTTTCTTCTTCTTTTTTTTCTTCTTCTTCTTCTTCTACTTCTTTTTCTTCTTATTCTTCTACTTCTTCTTCTTCTTCCTCCACTTCTTCTTCTTCTTCTTCTTTTACTTCAACTTCAACTTTTTCTCCTTCATCTTCTTCTTCCTCCTCTTTTTCTATTTCTTCTTCTTCTTCTTCTTCTGCTTGTCCTTTTTTTTCTTCTTCTTCTTCATCATCTTCTACTTCCACTTTTTCTTTTTCTTCTTTTTCTTCTTTTTCTTCTTCTTCTTCTTCATCTTTTTCTATTTCTTTTTCTTCTCCTTCTTCTTCTTCTTATTCTTTTTCTTCTTCTGCGACTACTTCTTATTCATATTCGTTTCTCATCTTCATCTTCTTCTTCTTCTTCTTCTTCTTCTTGTTTTTCTACTTCTTTTCCTTCTTCTTCTTCTTTCTCCTCTTCCTTTTCTTCTTGTTCTTCTTCCTACTCTTCTTCTTCATCTTTTCCTTCTTACTCCTCTTCTTCTTCTTCTTCTTCATCTTCTTTTTCTTTTTATTCTTCTTCTTCTTTTTCTATCTCTTCCTCTACTTCAACTTTTACTTTTTCTTCATCTTCTTCTTCTTTTTCTACTTCTTTTATTTCTTCTTCTCCTTCTTCTTCTTCTTCTTCTACTTCTTCTTCTTCTATTACTACTAGTTCTTCTTCTTATTCTACTTCTTCTTCTCCTTCTTCTTTTGCTTCTTCCACTTCACCTTTTGCTTTTTCTTCTTCTTCTTCTTCTTCTTCTTCTTCTTCTACATGTTCTTCTTCTTTTTCTTCTTCTTCTTCTTCTTCTTCTTCTTGTTCTTCTTTTTCTTCTTCTTTTTCTTTTGCTTCTTATTCTTCTTCTTCAACTTCTTCTTCATATTCTTCTTTTTTTTCTTCTTCTTCTTCTTCTTCTTCTTCTCTTTATTCTTCATCTTCTTCTTCATCATCATCATCATCTTCTTCTTCTTCTTCTTCGTCTCCTCCTCCTTCTTCTTCTTCTACTTCTTCTATTTCTTCTTCTTTTCTTCTTCTATTTCTTCTTCTTTTCTTCTTCTTCTTCTTCTTCTTCTTCCTCTTCCACTACTTTTCTCTCCTCTTGTTCTTCTTCTTCTTTTACTTTAACTTATGCTTTTTCTTGTTCATGTTCTTCTT
>JAIUJO010000891.1:42500-50000 GCA_023846275.1 Vanilla planifolia
TCATCTTCTTCTTCATCTACTACATTTTCTTATTATTATTATTATTATTATTCTTCTTCTTCTACTTTTGCTTTTACTTCTTCTTCTACTTCTTGTTCTTCTTCTTTTTCTTTTTAATCTACTTCGTCCTTTGCTTCTTCATCTTCTTCAACTTCTTCTTCGTCTTCTTCTTCATCTTCTTCTACTTCTTCATCTTCTTCTTCTTCTTCTTTTTATTCTTCTTCTTATTCTTTGTCATGTTCTTGTTCTACTTCCTTTTCTACTTCTTCTTCTTCTTCCACATCTTCTTTTTTTTTCTTCTTCTTCTATTACCTCTTCGTTTACAACTTCTTCTTCTTCTTTCCCCTTTATCTTCTTCTACTTCTTCTGCTTCTTCTTCATCTTTCTTTTTCTTCTTCTTCTTGTTGTTGTTGTTTTTCATCATCATCGTGATCATCATCATCATCATCTTCTTCTCCTTCTTCTTTTTGTTCTTCTTCTACCACTACATCTTTTTCTACTTCTTCTTCTTCTTTCATCATCATCTTCTTCCTTTACTTCTTCTTTTCCAACTTCATGTTCCTTTTTCTTTTTCTTCTTCTTCTTTTTCTTCTTCTTCTTCTTCTTCTTCCTCCTCCTCTTCATCTTCTTCTTCTTCTTCTTATACTTCTTTTTCTTCTTCTACTTCTACTTTTCCTTCTTTAACTTCTTTTTCTTCTTCTACTTCTTTTTCTTCTTTTTTTCTTCTTTCTACTTCTTCTTCTTCTTTTTCATCCTCTTCATCATCTTCATCTTTTTCTTCTTCTTCTTCCTTTTCTTCTACTTCATCTTCATCTTCTACTTTTATTTCTTCTTCTTCTTCTTCTACTATTACTTCTTCTTCTTCTGCTACTGCTACTTGTTCTTCTTTTTCTTCTTACTCTTCTTGTTTTCATTTTTCTTCTTCTTCTTCGTATTCTTCTTCTTCTTCTTCTTCTTCTTCTTCTTCTTCTTTTTCGACTTCTTCTTCTTCTTCTTCATCTTCTTCTTTTTCATCTTCTTCTTCAACTTCTACTTCTTCTTCTTCTTTATCTTCTTCTACTTGTTCTTCTTTTTCCTCTTCCCCTTCTTCTTCTTCTAATTCCTTATCTTCTCCTTTTTCTTCTTCTTCTTCTTCTTTATGTTCTTTATCTTCTTCTCTTTCTTCTTCTTCTTCTTCTTCTTCAAATTCTTCTTCTTCTTCTCTTTCTTCTTCTCCTTATTTTTCTTTTTCTACATCGTCGTCAGAATCTTCTTCTTCATCTTCTTCTACTTGTACTTCTTCTTTTTCTTCTTCTTCTTCTTCTTCTTCTTCTTCTACTTCTTCTATTTCTTCTTCTTCTTCTTCTTCCTCCACCTCCTCCTCTACTCCTTATTCTTTTACTTTGACTACTACTTTTCCTTATTCTTCCTTTTCTTCTTCCACTTTACTACTTCTACTTCTTCTTCTTCTTCTTCCTCTTACTCTTCTTCTTTTTCATCTACTTCAACTTTTTCTTTTTCTTCTTTTTTTTTCTTTTTCTTCTTTTTCTACATCTTCTTTTCTTCTTCTTCTTCTTCTTCTTCTTCTACGTCTTCTTCTTCTTATTCTTCTTCTTCTTCTTCTTCTTTTTCCTCCATAACTACTTCTTTTTCTTGTTGTTGTTCTTCTTCTTCTCGTTCCTCTTTTTCTTCTTCTTCTTCCTCTCCTTCCTCTTTTTCTTCTTCTTCTTACTTTTCTTTTTCTCCTTCTTCTTCTTTTTCTTCTTCTTCTTCTTCTTTGCCATCTTCTTCTACTTCCTCTTCTACTTCTTCTTCTCCTTCTCCTTCTTCTTCTCCTTATTCTTCATCTTCTTCTTCTTCTTCTTCTCCTACTTCTTCTTCTACTTCCTCTTCTTGTTCTTCTTCTTCTACTTCTTCTTTTTCTTCTTCTTCTTCTTCTTCTTCTTCTTCTTCTTCCTCTTTTTCTACTTCTTCTACTTCTTCTTCTGCTTGTTCTTCTTTTTCTTCCTCTTCTTCTTCTTCTACTTCAACTTCTTATTTTCTCCTTTATCTTCTTCATCTTCTCCTTCTCCTTCAACATCATCATCTTCTTCTTCTACTTCTTCTTTTTCTTCATCTTCAGTTCTTCTTTTTCTTTTTCCTCTTGTTCTTCTTCTTCTTCTTCTTCCTCCTCCTCCACTTCGTCTTCTTCTTCTTCTTCTTCATTTACTTCAACTTCTGCTTTTTCTTGTTCTTCTTCTTCTTCTTCGTCTTCTTCAACTTCTTCTTCTTCTTCTTCTTCTTCTGCTTATTCTTCTTTTTCTTCATCTTCTTCTTCTTCTTCTTCTTCTTCTTCTTCTTTGTCTTCTTCTTCTACTTCAACTTTTTCTTTTTCTTCTTTTTCTTCTGCTTCGTCTTCTTTTCAGCTTGTTCTTTTTCTTCTTCTTCTTCTTATTGTTATTCTTATTCTTCTTCTTCTTCTTCTTCTTCTTCTTATTCTTATTCTTATTCTTCTTATTCTTCTTCTTCTTCCTTTTGTTCTTTTTCGTCTTCCTCCTCCTCTTCTTCTTTTTCTTCTTTATCCTCCTTCTCCTCTTCTTCTTCTTCTTCTTCTTCTTTTGCTTCTTTTACTTCAACTTTTGCTTTTAATTCTTCTTCTTCTTCTTCTTCTTCTTCTTCTTCATCTTCTGTATGTTCTTCTTCTTTTTCTTCTTCCTCTTCTTCTTCTTCTTCTTCTTCTTCTTCTTTTACTTCTTCTTCTTCTTCTTCAACTTGTTCTTCATATTCTTCTTCTTTTTCTTCTTCTTCTCCTTCTTCTTCTTCTTCTTCTTCTGCTTGTCCTTTTTCTTCTCTTTATTCTTCATCTTCTTCTTCATCATCATCATCTTCTTCTTCTTCTTCTTCTTCTTCTTTGTCTCCTTCTTCTTCTTCTTCTTCCTCTTTCACTTCTTTTTCTTCCTCTTCTTCTTCTTCTTCTTCTTCTTTTATGTTAACTTATGCTTTTTCTTATTCTTCTTCTTCTTCCTCTTCTCTACTTCTTCTTCTGGTTGTTCTTCTTTTTCTTCATCATCCTCTTCTTCATCATCATCATCATCTTCTTCTTCTTCTTCTTCTTCTGCTTTAGCTTTTTGGTTTTTTTTCTCCTCCTTCTCTTTCGACTTCTTCTTCTTCATCTTATTCTTCTCCTTTTTCTTCTTCTTTTTCTTCTTCTTCTACTTCTTTTTCTTCTTCTTTTTCTACTTCTTGTTCTTCCTCTTCTTCTTCTTCTTCCTCCTCTTCTTCTTCTACTTCTTCTTCCTCTTCTTCTTCTTACTCCTCTTCTTTGTTTTCTTCTTCATCTTCTTCTTTTTCTTCTTCTTCCTATTCTTCTTGTTCTCTTCTTCATTTTCTTTTTTCATCTTCTTCTTTCTCTTCCATATCTTCTTCATCTTGTTCTTCTACTTGTTCTTCTTTTTCTTCATCTTCTTCTTCTACTTCTTCTTTTCAATCATCTTTTTCTTCTTCTTCTTCTTCTTCTCCTTCTTTGTCTTCTTCTTCTTCTACTTCTTCATCATCATCTTCTTCTTCTTCTTCTTATTCTTTAATTTCTTCTTCTCTTTATTTTTCATCTTCATCTAATTCATCTTCTTCTTCTTCTTCTTCTTTTTCCCTTCTTTTTCTACTTCTTCTTCTTCTTCTTCTTCCTCCTTCACTTCTTCTTCTTCCTCCTTAACTTCGACTTCTTCCTCCTTCAATTCTTCTTCTTCTTCCTCCTCTTCTTCTTCTACTTCTGCTTTTTCTCATTCTTCTTATTCTTCTTCTTTGTCTCTTTCTACTTCTTTTTCTTCTTCTTCTTCTTCTTCTTCTTCTTCTTCTCCCTCTTCTTCTTCTACTTCAACTTTTTCTTCTTCTTTTTCTTCTTCTTCTTCTACTTCTTTTTATTCTTCTTCTTTTTCTTCTTCTTCTTCTACTTCTTTTTCTACTTTTTCTTTTTCTTCTTCTTCTTCTTCTTCTTCTTCTACTACTTCTTTTTCTACTTCTTCTTCTTGTTCTAATTCTTCATCTTCTTCTATTTCTTCTTCTTCTTCTTCTTCTTCTACTTCTTCTATTTCTTCTTCTTCTTCTTCTTCTTCTTCCTCCTCCTACTCCTCTACTCCTTCTTATTCTTTTACTTCGACTTCTGCTTTTCCTCATTCTTCTTCTTCTTCTTCCACTTTTCTACTTCTACTTCTTCTTCTTCTTCTTCTTCTGCTTGTTCTTCTTTTTCTTCCTCTTCTTCTTCCTCTTACTCTTCTTTTTTTTCATCAACTTCAACTTTTTCTTTTTATTCTTTTTTTTCTTCTTCTTCTTCTTTTTCTACTTCTTCTTTTCTTCTTCTTCTTCTTCTTCTTCTTCTACGTCTTCCTCTTCTTCTTCTTCTTCTTCTTCTTCTTCTTATTTTTCTTCTATAACTACTTCTTTTTCTTATTCTTCTTCTTCTTCTTCTCCTTCCACTTTTTCTACTTCTTCTTCCTGTTCTTCTTCTTCTTCTTTTTCTTCTTCTTCTTCTTTGCCTTCTTCTTCTTCTTCCTCTTCTACTTCTTCTTCTTCTTCTCCTTCTTCTTCTCTTTATTCTTCATCTTCTACTACATCTTCTTCTTCTTCTTCTTCTCCTTCTTCTACCTCTACTTCCTCTTCTTGTTCTTCTTCTTCTACTTCTTCTTTTTCTTCTTCTTCTTCTTCTTCTTCCTCTTTTTCTACTTCTTTTACTTCTTTTACTTCTTCTTCTGCTTGTTCTTCTTTTTCTTCCTCTTCTGCTTCTTTTTCTTCTACATCAACTTCTTATTTTCTCCTGTATCTTCTTCTTCTTCTCCTTCTCCTTCATCATCATCATCTTCTTCTTTTACTTCTTCTTTTTCTTCATGTTCAATTCTTCTTTTTCTTTTTCTTCCTGTTGTTATTGTTCTTCTTCTTCTTCCTCCTCCACTTCGTCTTCTTCTTCTTCTTCTTCTTCATTTACTTCAACTTCTGCTTTTTTTGTTCTTCTTCTTCTTCCACTTCTTCGTCTTCTTCAACTTCTTCTTCTTCTTCTTCTTCTTCTGCTTGTTCTTCTTTTTCTACATTTTCTTCTTCTTCTTCTTCTTCTTCTTCTTCTTCTTCGTCTTCTTCTTCTACTTCAACTATTTCTTTTTCTTCTTTTTCTTCTTCTTTGTCTTCTTTTTTTACTTGTTCTTTTTCTTCTTCTTTATCTTCTGCTTATTCTTATTCTTCTTCTTCTTCTTCTTCTTCTTCTTCTTATTCTTCTCTTCTTCTTCTTCTTCTTCTTTTTCTTCCTCTTGTTCTTCTTCTTCTTCCTCTTCCTCTTTTTCTTTTTCTTCTTGCTTTTCCTCCTCCTCTTCTTCTTCTTCTATTGCTTCTTTTACTTCAACTTTTGGTTTTAATTCTTGTTCTTCTTCTTCTTCTTCAACTTCTGCATGTTCTTCTTTTTCTTCTTCCTCTTCTTCTTCTTCTTCTTCTTCTTCTTCTTCTCCTTCTTCTTCTCTTTATTCTTCATCCTCTTCTTCATCATCATCATCTTCTTCTTCTTCTTCTTTTTCTTCGTTGTCTCCTTCTTCCTCTTCTTCTTCTTCTTCTTCCTCTTCCACTTCTTTTTCTTCCTCTTCTTCTTCTTCTTCTTCTTTTATGTTAACTTATGCTTTTTGTTGTTCTTCTTCTTCTTCCTCTTTTCTACTTCTTTTACTTCTACTTCTTCTTCTAGTTATTCTTCTTTTTCTTCATCATCCTCTTCATCATCATCATCATCATCATCATCCTCTTCTTCTTCTTCTTCTTTTGCTTTAGTTTTTTGTTTTTTTTCTCCTTCTTCTTCTCTTTCGACTTCTTCTTCTTCTTCTTCTTATTCTTCTTCTTTTTCTTCTTCTTCTTCTTCTTCTTCTATTTCTTTTTCTTCTTCTTTTTTCTACTTCTTGTTCTTCCTCTTCTTCTTCTTCTTCTTCCTCTTCTACTTCTACTTCTTCCTCTTCTTCTTCTTATTCTTTTTCTTCTTACTCCTCTTCTTCGTTTTCTTCTTCATCTTCATCTTTTTCTTCTTCTTCTTATTCTTCTTTTTCTTCTTCTTCTTTTTCTTCCATATCTTCTTCATCTTCTTCTTCTACTTGTTCTTCTTTTTCTTCATCTTCTTCTTCTACTTCTTCTTTTCAATCATCTTTTTCTTCTTCTTCTTCTTCTTCTTCTTCTCCTTCTTCTTTGTCTTCTTCTTCTTCTACTTCTTCATCATCTTCTTCTTCTTCTTCTTATTCTTCTATTTCTTCTTCTCTTTATTTTTCTTCTTCTTCTTCTTCATCTTCTTCTTCTTCTTCTTATTTTTCCCCTTCTTCTTTTTCTTCTTCTTCTTCTTCTTCTTCTTCTTCCTCCTTCACTTCTTCTTCTTCCTCCTTCAGTTCTTCTTCTTCTTCTTCTTCTTCTTATACTTCTTCTTTTTCTTGTTCTTCTTATTCTTCTTCTTTGTCTCTGTCTACTTCTTTTTCTTCTTCTTCTTCTTCTTCTGCTTGTTCTTCTTTTCCTTCTTCTTCTTCTTCTTCCTCTTCTTCTTCTACTTCAACTTTTTCTTCTTCTTTTTCTTCTTCTTCTTCTTCTACGTCTTTTTATTCTTCTTTTTCTTTTTCTTCTTCGACTTCTTTTTCTACTTTTTATTTTTCTTCTTCTTCTTCTTCTTCTTCTTCTTCTTCTACTTCTTTTTCTACTTCTTCTTCTTGTTGTTCTAATTCTTCATCTTCTTCTTTTTGTTCTTCTTCTTCTTCTTTTTTTTCTTTATCATTTTCTTCTTCTTCTTCTTCCTCTTCTTTATCATCATCATCATCTTCTTCTTCTTCTTCTTCTTTTTCTACTTCTTCATCATAATCATCTTCTTCTTCTTCTTCATCAACATCGTAATCTTCATCTTGTTCTTCTTCTTCTTCATCAACATCATCATCATCATCATCTTCTTCTTCTTCTTCTTCTTCTTCTTCTTCTTCTTCTACTTCTTCTTTGTCTTCTCCTTCTTCTTCTTCTTCATCTTCTTCATCATCTTCTTGTTCTTCTTCTACTTCTTCCACTTCTACTTCTTCTTCTTCTACTTCTTCTTCTTCTTTATTCTTAATCTTCTTCTTCTACTTTTTCTTCTTGTTCTTCTTCTTCTCCTTCCTCTTCTTCATCTACAACATTTTCTTCTTCTTCTTCTTCTTCTTCTACTACTACTACTACTGGTACTTTTACTTCTTCTTCTACTTCTCTTTCTTTTTTTTCTTCTTCATCATCATCTTCTTCTTCTTCTTCTTTGCCTTCTTCTTCTTCTTCTTCGCCTTCTTCTTCTTCTTCTTCTTCTTCTTTGTCTTGTTCTTGTTCTACTGCTTTTTATACTTGTTCTTTTTCATCATCTTCTATTTCTTCTTCTTCTTCTTCTTCTTCTTTTTATATAATTATTATTATTTTCTTCTTCATCCTCCTCATCCTCTTCTTCTTCTTCTTCATCTTCTTCTATTCCCTCTTCTTTTTAAACTTCTTCTTCTTTCTTCTTCTTCTTCTTCTTCTTCTTCTATTGCT
>JAIUJO010000891.1:62500-65000 GCA_023846275.1 Vanilla planifolia
TTTTTCTTCTAATTCAACTTTTTCTATTTCTTGTTTTTTTCGTCTTCTTCGTCTTTTTCTACTTCATTTTCTTCTTCTTCTTCTTCATCTTCTATGACTACTTCTTATTCTTATTATTGTTCTTCTTCTACTATTACTTCTTTTTCTTCTACTACTACTTCTTCTACCTCTTCTTCTTCTTCTTCTTCTTCTTTTTCTTCTTACTCTACCTCTTCTTGTTCTTCTTCAACTTCTTATTCTTCTTCTTATTCTTCTTCTTATTCTTCTTTTTCTTATTCTTGTTCTTCTTCTTCTTCTTCTTTTTTCTTCTTCTACTTCAACTTTCGCTTTATCTTCTTCTTCTTCTTCTTTTATTTCTTCTTTTTGTATTTGTTCTTCTACCTCTTCTTCTACTTGTTCTTCTTTTTCTTCGACTTCTTCTTTTTCTTCTACTTTTACTTCTTCTTATTTTACTATTTCTAGTACTTCTTCTTCTTCTTCTTCTTCTTCTCATTCTTCTTCTTTTTTTTCTTCATCTTCTTCTTCATCATCATCTTCTTCTTCTTATTCTTTTTCTTCCTTTTCTTCTTCTACTTCTCTTGTTCTTCTTTTTCTTCTTCTTCCTCCTCCTCATAAGTTTCTTCTTCTTCTTCATCATCTTCTTCTTCTTCTTCTTCTTCTTTTACCTCAACTTCTGCTTTTTCTCATTCTTCTTCTTCTTCCTATTTTTCTACATCTTTTACTTCTTCTTTCTCCTCCTCTTCTTCTACTTCAAATTCTTCTTCTTCTTCTTCTTCTTCTTCTTTTCTTCTTCTTCTTCATCTTCTTCTTATTCATAAACTTCATCTTCTTCTTCTTCTTCTTCTTCTACTTCTATCTCTTCTTCTTCTACTTCTTTTTCTTTATTCTTGAACTTCTTCTTCTTCTTCTTCTACTTCTTCTTCTTATTATATCTTCTCCTTCTTCTTCTTCTTCTTCTTCTTCTTCTACAACATTTTCTTCTTCTTCTTCTTCTTCTTCTTCTCTTCTTCTACTACTACTACTACTGCTATTTTTACTTCTCCTTCTACTTCTCTTTCTTTTTTCTTCTTTAACTACCACAACTTTTTCTACTTCATGATGATCTTCTTCTTCTTCTACTACTCCTTCTGCTTGTTCTTCTTTTTCTTCCTCTTCTCCTTCTTCTTCTTCTTCTTCTTCTACTTCAACTTTTTCTTTTTCTTCATTATTCTTGATCTTCTTCTTCTACTTTTTCTTCTTGTTCTTCTTCTTCTTTCTTCTTCTTCTCCTTCCTCTTCTTCATCTACAACATTTTCTTCTTCTTCTTCTTCTTCTTCTTCTTCTTCTTCTTCTTCTACTACTACTACTACTACTGGTACTTTTACTTCTTCTTCTACTTCTCTTTCTTTTTTTTTCTTCTTCATCATCTTCTTCTTCTTCTTCTTCTTCGCCTTCTTCTTCTTCTTCTTCGCCTTCTTCTTCTTCTTCTTCTTCTTCTTCTTCTTTGTCTTGTTATTGTTCTACTGCTTTTTATACTTCTTGTTCTTTTTCATCATCTTCTATTTCTTCTTCTTCTTCTTCTTCTTCTTCTTCTTCTTCTTTTTATTATAATTATTATTATTTTCTTCTTCGTCCTCCTCATCCTCTTCTTCTTCTTCTTCATCTTCTTCTATTCCCTCTTCTTTTTAAACTTCTTCTTCTTCTTCTTCTTCTTCTTCTTCTTCTTCTTCTTCTTCTTCTATTGCTTGTTCTTCTCCTTCCTCATCTTCTTCCTCTTATTCTTCTTCTTTTTCTTCTACTTCAACTTTTTCTTTTTCTTCTTTTTTTCTTCTTCTTCTTTTCCTACTTCTTCATCTTCTTCTTCTACTACTACTTCTTCTTCTTCTACAACTACTTCTTATTCTTTTTCTTCTTCGTCTTCTTCTTCTTCTTCTTCTTCCACTTTTTCTACTTCTTCTTCCTCTTGTTCTTCTTCTTCTTCTTCCACTTCATCTTCTTCTTCTTCTTCCTCTTCGTCTTCTTCTTTTTCTTGTTACTCCATCTCTTCTAATTCTTCTTCCTATTTTTATTCTTATTCTTCTTCTTTTTCTGTTTCTTCTCTTTTTCTTTTTCTTCTTCTACTTCAACTTTTGCTTTTTCTTCTTCTTCTTCTTCTTTTTCTACTTCTTCTTCTACTTCTTCTTTTGCTTGTTCTTCTTTTTTTGTTCTTCTTCTTCCTCTTCTACTACTTCTTCTTTTTTGTCTACTTCTTCTTCTTCTTCTTCTACTACCTCTTTTTCTTCTTCTTCTTCTTCTCATTCTTCTTCTCTTCATTCTTCAGCTTCTTTGTCATCATCATCATCATCATCATCATCATCATCATCATCATCTTCTTCTTCTTCTTCTTCTTCTTCTTCTTACTCCTCCTCCTCCTCCACTTCTTCCTCTTCTTCTTCTTCTACTTCTTTTACTTCAACTTCTTCATTTTCTCGTTCTTCTTCTTCCTCCTCTTTTTGTACTTCTTGTACTTCTTCTTCTTCTT
>JAIUJO010000891.1:85000-87500 GCA_023846275.1 Vanilla planifolia
TTCTTCTTCTTCTTTTTCTTCTTCTTCCACCTCTTCTTATTCTTCTTCATCATAATCTTCTTCTTCTTCTTCTTATTCTTCTTCTTCTTTTTCTTTTTCTTCTTTTATTTCAACTTTTGCTTTTCCTTCTTCTTTTTCTTCTTTTTCTGCTTCTACTTCTATTTCTTCTTCTGCTTGTTGTTCTTCTTTTTCTTCGTCGTCTTCTTCTTCTTGTTGTTCTTCTTCTACTTCTTCTTCTTCTTTTTCTTCTTTTACTTCATCTTCATCATCTACTTCTTCTTCTTCTTCTCATTATTCTTCTCTTTATTCTTCATCTTATTCCTTATCATCTTCTTCTTCTTTTTCTTCCACTTCTTCTTCTTCTTCTTCTTCTTCTTCTTCTTCTTCCTCCTCCACTTCTTCTTGTTCTACATCTTCTTCTTCTTCTTTTACCTCAACTTCTGCTTTTTCTCGATGTTCTTCTTCTTCCTCCTCTTTTTCAACTTCTTCTTCTTCTTCTTCCTCTTGTTCTTCTTCTACTTCAACTTTTCCTTTTTCTTCTTCTTCTTCTTCATCATCATATTCTTCATCTTCTACAACTTCTGCTTCTTCTTCTTCTACTTTTTCGTCTTCTTTATTCTACATCTTCTTCTTCTACTTCTTCTTTTTCTTCTTCTTCTTCTTCTTCTTTCTCTTCTTCTTCTTCTACTTCTCCTCCTTCTCCTTTTTTACTACCTCTGCTTCTTCTTCTTCAACTTTTTCTTCATCTTTATTCTTCTCCTTCTTCTTCTACTTCTTCTTCTTCTTCTACTTCTACTTCTCCTTCTTCTTCTCCTTTTTCTTCTTCTTATTCTTTTTATTCTTACTGCCCTTTATCTTCTTCTTCTTCTTCTTCTACTTCTTCTTCTTCTTCTATTACTACTACTTTTTCTTATTCTTCTTGTTATTGTTCTTCTTCTTCTTCTTCTTCTTCTTCTTCTTCTTCTCCTTCTTCTTCTCCTTATTCTTCATCTTCTACTTCATCTTCTTCTTCTTCTTCTTCTTCATCATCTTCTTCTTCTTCTTATTCTTCTTCTTCTTCTTCTTCTTCCTCATCATCTTCTTCTTCTTCTTCTTCTTCTCCTTTTTCTTGTTCTTGTTCTACTTCTTTTTGTACCTCTTCTTCTTCTTCTTCTTGTCCTACTTGTTCTTCTTCTTCTTCTTCTTGATATTATTATTATTATTATTATTATTATTATTATTATTATTATTATTATTATTGTTATTATTATTATTTTCTTCAACTTCTTTATCTTCTTCTTCTTCTTCTATTACCTCTTCTTTCTCAAGTTCTTCTTTTTTCTTTTCTTCCTCTTCTACTTCTTCTTCATCTTCAACTTTCTTTTTCTTCTTCTTCATCATCTTTGTGTTTTTGAACGTCTTCCTCTTCTTCTTCTTCTTCTTCTTCTTCTTGTTTTTCTTCTTCTTCTTCTTCTTCTTCTTCCTCCTCCTCCTCCTCCTTCGCCTCCTCCCCAACTTCTTCTTCTTCTTCTTCATCTTCTTCTTCTTTTTCTTTTACTTCATCTTCTGCTTTTTCTCGTTCTTCTTCTTCTTGTTCATCTTTTTCTATTTCTTCTTCTTCTTCTCCTCATTCTTCTTCTTCTTCTTCTTCTTCTTTCTTCTTTTTCTTCTTCTTCCTCTTCTTTTTCTTCTTCTTACCCTACTTGTTTTTCTTTTTCTTCTTCTTCTGGTTCTTCATGTTCTTCTTCTTCTTCTTCTTCTATTTTTTTCATCTTCTTATTCAACTTTTTCTTCTTCATCAACATCTTCTTCTTCATCTTCTACTTCCCCAAGTTGTATTTCTTCTTCTTCTTCAACTACTTGCTCTTCTTCTTCTTCTTCTAATTCTTCATCTTCTTCTTTTTCTTCTTCTTCTTCTTCCGCTTTGTGTTCATTATCTTCTTCTTCTTCTTCATCTTCATCTTCTTGTTCTTCTTCTTTTTCTTCTTCTTCTTTTTCTATTTCGTCATTATAATCTTCTTCTTCCTCCTCTTCTTCTTCTTCTTCTACTTCTTCTTCTTCTTTTTCTTCTACTTCTTCTTCTTCTTCTTCTTCCTTTACTAAAACTTTTGCTTTTTCTCATTGTTCTTCTTCTTCAACTTTTCTACATCTTCTTCTTTGTCTTCTTCTTCTACTTGTTCTTCTTTTCTTCCTTTTCTTCTTCTTCTTATTTTTCTTGTTCTTCTTTTCTTCCTCTTCATCTTCTTCTTCTTCTTCTTCTTCGTCTTATTCTTCTACTTCAACTTTTCCTTTCTCTTCTTTTTCTTCTTCTTCTTCTTCTCTTTTTTTATTTCTTCTTTTTCTTCTTCTTCTTCTTTTTCTTATTCTTCTTCTCGTTTTTCCTCTTCTTTTTCTTCACTACTTCTTGTTCTTATTCTTATTCTTCGTTTTCTTCGTCATCTTCTTCTTCTTCTACTACTACTACAACTACTTCTTCTTGTTCTTGTTCTTGTTCTTCTTCTTCTTCTTCTTTCTCTTCTTC
>JAIUJO010000891.1:90000-97500 GCA_023846275.1 Vanilla planifolia
TTCTTCTTCTTTCTTCTTCTTCTTCTTCTTCTTCATCCTCTTCATCATCTTTATCTTTTTCTTCTTCTTCTTCCTTTTCTTCTACATCATCTTCTTGTTCTACTTTTATTTCTTCTTCTTCTACTTCTACTTCTACTACTTCTTCTGCTACTACTACTGCTACTTGTTCTTCTTCTATTTCTTCTTCTTCTTCTTTTTCTTACTCTTCTTTGTTTTCTTTTTCTTCTTCTTCTTCTTCTTCTTCTTTTTCGTGTTCTTCTTCTTCTTCTTCGTGTTCCTCTTCTTCTTCTTCTTCTTCTTCTTCCTCTTCTTCTTCCTCTTCATGTTCTTCTTCTTCTTCTTCTTTTTCTTCTTCTTTTTCTTCTTCTTCTTCTTTTACTTCTTCTTCTTCTTCATCATCATCTTCTTCTTTTTCTTCTTCTTCTTCCACTTCTACTTCTTCTTCTTCTTTATCTTCTTCTTCTAGTTCTTCTTTTTTCTCCTCTTCTTCTTCTTCTTCTAATTCCTCATCTTCTTCTTTTTCTTCTTCTTCTTCTTCTTTATGTTCTTTATCCTCTTCTTCTTCTTCTTCAGATTCTTCTTCTTCTTCTCTTTCTTCTTCTCCTTCTTTTTCTTTTTCTACAACGTCGTCATAATCTTCTTCTTCCTCTTCTTCTTCTTCTACTTCTTCTTTTTCTTCTTCTTCTTCTTCTTTTTCTTCTTTTTCTACTTCTTCCATTTCTTCTTCTTCTTCTTCTTCCTCCTCCTCGTCCTGCTCCTCTACTATTTCTTCTTATACTTTTACTTCGACTTCTACTTTTTCTCATTCTTCTTCTTCTTCCACTTTTCTACTTCTACTTCTTCTTCTTCTTCTTCTTCTTCTTCTTCTTCTCCTTCTTCTTCTGCTTGTTCTTCTTTTTCTTCCTCTTCTTCTTCTTCTTACTTTTCTTCTTCTTCTTCTACTTCAACTTTTTCTTTTTCTTTTTTCTCTTCTTCTTTTTCTACTTCTTCTTTTCTTCTTCTTCTTCTTCTTCTACTACTTCTTCTTCTTCTTTTATAACTACTTCTTTTTCTTATTCTTCTTCTTCTTCCTCTTCTTCTTCTTCTTCCTCTTTTTCTACTTCTTCCTGTTCTTTTTCTTCTTCTTCTTCTTCTTGTTCTTTGCCTTCTTCTTCTTCTTCTTCTTCTTCTACTTCTTTTACTTCTTCTTCTTCTACTACTACTACTACTTCTTCTTATTCTTCTTCTTTTTCTTCTTCTCCTTCTTCTTCTCCTTATTCTTCATCTTCTACTAAATCTTCTTCTTGTTCTTCTTCTCCTTCTTCTTCCTCTACTTCCTCTTCTTGTTCTTGTTCTTGTTCTTGTTCTTCTACTTCTTCATCTTCTTCTTCTTTTTCTTCTTCTTCTTCTTCTTCTTCTTCTTCCTCTTTTTCTACTTCTACTTCTTCTTCTTCTGCTTGTTCTTCTTTTTCTTCGTCTTCTTCTTCTTCTTCTTCTTTTTCTACTTTAACTTTTTATTTTCTCCTTTTTCTTCTTCTTGTTCTCCTTCTCCTTCATCATCATCATCTTCTTCTTCTACTTCTTCTTTTTCTTCATCTTCTAGTTCATCTTTTTCTTCTTCTTCTTCTTCATCTTCTTCTTCTTCCTCCTCCACTTCTTCTTCTTCTTCTTCTTCTTCTTCTACTTTTACTTCAACTTCTTCTTTTTCTTTTTCTTGTTCTTCTTCTTCGTAATCTTCAACTTCTTCTTCTTCTTCTTCTTCTTCTTCTTCTTTTTCTTCTTCAGCTTGTTCTTCTTTTTCTTCCTCTTCCTCTTCTTCTTCTTCTTCGTCTTCTTCTTCTACTTCAACTTTTTCTTTTTCTTCTTTTTCTTTTTCTTCTTCTTTTTCTACTTGTTCTTCTTCTTCTTCTTCTTCTTCTTCTTCTTCTTGTTCCTCTTGTTCTTCTTCTCCTTCCTCTTCCTTTACTTCTTTTTCTTCTTGCTCCTCCTCTTCTTCTTCTTCTTCTTCTTCTTTTGCTTCTTTTACTTAAACTTTTGCTTTTTCTTCTTCTTCTTCTTCTTCTTCTTCATCTTCTGCATGTTCTTCTTACTTTTCTTCTTCCTCTTCTTCTTCTTCTTCTTCTTTTTCTTTTACTTCTTCTTCTTCTTCAACTTCTTCTTCTTATTCATCTTCTTTTTCTTCTTCTTCTTCTTCTTCTTCTTCTTCTCTTTCTTCTTCTCTTTATTCTTCATCCGCTTCTTCATTATCATCATCATCTTCTTCTTCTTCTTCTTCTTCTCGTTTCCTTCTTCTTCTTCTTCTTCTTCTTCTTCCTCTCCCACTTCTTTTTCTTCCTCTTCTTCTTCTTCTTCTTCTTCTTCATTTACGTTAACTTATGCTTTTTCTTGTTCTTCTTCTTCTTCCTCTTTTCTACTTCTTCTACTTCTACTTCTTCTTTTGGTTGTTCTTCTTTTTCTTCCACTTCTTCTTCCTATTCTTCTTCTTCATCTTTAGCTTTTTGTTTTTCTTTTTTTTTCTCCTTCTTCTTATCTTTCGACATCTCCTTCTTCTTCTTCTTCTTCTTCTTCTTCTTCTTCTTCTTATTCTTCTTCTTTTTCTTCTTCTTCTTCTTCTTCTTCTTCTTCTTCTTCTTTTTCTTCTTCTTTTTTCAACTTCTTCTTCTTCCTCTTCTTCTTCTTTTTCTACTTCTTCCTCTTCTTCTTATTATTGTTTTTCTTCTTACTCCTCTTCTTCGTTTCCTTCTTCATCTTCTTCTTTTTCTTCTTCTTCCTATTCTTCTTGTTGTTCTTCTTCTTTTTCTTTTTCATCTTCTTCTTTTTCTTCTACATCTTTTTCATCTTCTTCTTCTACTTGTTCTTCTTTTTCTTCATCTTTTTCTACTATTTCTTCTTTTCAATCTTCTTTTTCTTCTTCTTCTTCTTCTTCTTCTTCTTCTTCGTCTTCTTCTTCTTCTTGTTCATCTTCTTCTTCTTCTTCTTCTTATTTTTCTCTCTCTTCTTCTCTTTTTTTTTCATCTTCTTCTTCTTCATCTTCTTCTTCTTCTTCTTCTTTTTCCCCTTCTTCTTTTTCTACTTCTTCTTCTTCCTCCTTCACTTCTTCTTCTTCCTCCTTCAGTTCTTCTTCTTCTTCTTCTTCTTCTTCTTCTTCTACTACTACTACTTCTGCTTTTTCTTGTTCTTCTTATCCTTCTTCTTTGTCTTTTTCTACTTCTTTTTCTTCTTCTTCTTCTTCTGCTTGTTCTTCTTTTCCTTCTTCTTCTTCTTCTTCCTCTTCTTCTTCTTCTTCTAATTCAACTTTTTCTTCTCCTTCTTTTTCTTCTTCTTCTTCTACAACTTCTTTTCCTTATTCTTCTTCAACTTCTTTTTCTACTTTTTCTTTTTCTTCTTCTTCTTCTTCTTCTTCTTCTTCTTCTTTTGCTTCTTTTACTTAAACTTTTGCTTTTTCTTCTTCTTCTTCTTCTTCTTCTTCATCTTCTGCATGTTCTTCTTACTTTTCTTCTTCCTCTTCTTCTTCTTCTTCTTCTTTTTCTTTTACTTCTTCTTCTTCTTCAACTTCTTCTTCTTATTCATCTTCTTTTTCTTCTTCTTCTTCTTCTTCTTCTTCTTCTCTTTCTTCTTCTCTTTATTCTTCATCCGCTTCTTCATTATCATCATCATCTTCTTCTTCTTCTTCTTCTTCTCGTTTCCTTCTTCTTCTTTTTCTTCTTCTTCTTCCTCTCCCACTTCTTTTTCTTCCTCTTCTTCTTCTTCTTCTTCTTCTTCATTTACGTTAACTTATGCTTTTTCTTGTTCTTCTTCTTCTTCCTCTTTTCTACTTCTTCTACTTCTACTTCTTCTTTTGGTTGTTCTTCTTTTTCTTCCACTTCTTCTTCCTATTCTTCTTCTTCATCTTTAGCTTTTTGTTTTTCTTTTTTTTTCTCCTTCTTCTTATCTTTCGACTTCTCCTTCTTCTTCTTCTTCTTCTTCTTCTTCTTCTTCTTCTTATTCTTCTTCTTTTTCTTCTTCTTCTTCTTCTTCTTCTTCTTCTTCTTCTTTTTCTTCTTCTTTTTTCAACTTCTTCTTCTTCCTCTTCTTCTTCTTTTTCTACTTCTTCCTCTTCTTCTTATTATTGTTTTTCTTCTTACTCCTCTTCTTCGTTTCCTTCTTCATCTTCTTCTTTTTCTTCTTCTTCCTATTCTTCTTGTTGTTCTTCTTCTTTTTCTTTTTCATCTTCTTCTTTTTCTTCTACATCTTTTTCATCTTCTTCTTCTACTTGTTCTTCTTTTTCTTCATCTTTTTCTACTATTTCTTCTTTTCAATCTTCTTTTTCTTCTTCTTCTTCTTCTTCTTCTTCTTCTTCGTCTTCTTCTTCTTCTTGTTCATCTTCTTCTTCTTCTTCTTCTTATTTTTCTCTCTCTTCTTCTCTTTTTTTTTCATCTTCTTCTTCTTCATCTTCTTCTTCTTCTTCTTCTTTTTCCCCTTCTTCTTTTTCTACTTCTTCTTCTTCCTCCTTCACTTCTTCTTCTTCCTCCTTCAGTTCTTCTTCTTCTTCTTCTTCTTCTTCTTCTTCTACTACTACTACTTCTGCTTTTTCTTGTTCTTCTTATCCTTCTTCTTTGTCTTTTTCTACTTCTTTTTCTTCTTCTTCTTCTTCTGCTTGTTCTTCTTTTCCTTCTTCTTCTTCTTCTTCCTCTTCTTCTTCTTCTTCTAATTCAACTTTTTCTTCTCCTTCTTTTTCTTCTTCTTCTTCTACAACTTCTTTTCCTTATTCTTCTTCAACTTCTTTTTCTACTTTTTCTTTTTCTTCTTCTTCTTCTTCTTCTTCTTCTACTTCTTTTTTTACTTCTTCTTTTTGTTCTTTTTCTTCTTTTTTTCTTTATCATCTTCGTCTTCTTCTTCCTCTTCTATATCATCATCATCATCTTCTTCTTCTACTTCTTCTTTTTCTACTTCTTCATAATAATCTTCTTCTTCCTCTTCTTCTTCTTCAACATCATAATCTTCTTCTTCTTCTTCTTCTTCTTTTTCATCAACATCATCATCATCATCATCTTCGTCTTCTTCTTCTACTTCTTCTTTGTCTTCTTCTTCTTCTTCATCTTCTTCATTTTCTTCTTCTTCTTCTTCTTCTTCAACTTCTACTTCTTGTTCTTATACTTCTTCTTCTTTATTCTTGATCTTCTTCTTCTACTTCTTCTTCTTCTTCTTCTTCTTCTTCTTTCTTCTTCTTCTCCTTCTTCTTCTTCTTCTTCATCTACAACATTTTCTTCTTCTTCTTCTTCTTCTTCTTCTCCTTCCTCTTCTACGACTACTACTTTTACTTCTTCTTCTGCTTCTCTTTGTTTTTTTCTTCTTAATCTACCTCATCTTCTTCTTCTTCTTCTTCTTCTTCTTCTTCTCCTTCTTTTTCTTCTTCTTCTTTGTCTTGTTCTTCTTCTACTACTTTTTAAACTTCTTCTTCATCATCTTCGATTTTTTCTTCTTCTTCGTCTTTTTATCATAATAATTATTATTTTCTAGTTCTTGCTCTTCATCCTCTTCTTCTTCTTCTTCTTTCCAACTTCTTCTTCTTTCTTCTTCTTCTTCTACTAGTTCTTCATCTTCATCTTTCTTTTTCTTCTTCTTTTTGTTCTTCTTCTTTTTTTTCATCATATTCTTCTTCTTCTTTCTTCTTCTTCTTTTTCTTCAGCTTCTTCTTCTTCTTTTACGTTCTTTTTTTTATTTCTTCTTTCTTCATCATCTTCTTCTTCTACTTCTTCTTCTTCATCTTCAAGTTCCTTTTTCTTTTTCTTCTTCTTCTTCTTCATCATCTTTATCTTCTTCTTCTACCACTACTACTATTTATTCTTCTTCTTCTTCTTCTTCTTCTTCTTTTTCTTCTTCTTTCTTCTTCTTCTTCTTTTCTTCTTCTTCTTCTTCTTCTTACTGTTTCTTGTTTTTTTCTTCTTCTACTTCATGTTGTTCTTCTTCTTTTTCCTCTTCTTCTTCTTTTCTTATTCTTCCTCTTCTTCTTCTTCTCCTTTTTCTTCTCTACTTTTTCGACTTCTTCTTCTTCTTCTTCTTCCTCTTTTTCATCTTCTTCCTCTCCATCTTCTTCAACTTCTACTTCTACTTCTTCTTCATCATCTTTTACTTGTTCTTCTTCTTCTTCTTCTAATTCTTCATCTCTTCTTTTTTTTCTTCTACTTCTTGGTGTTGTTATCTTCTTCTTCTTCTTCAACTTCTTCTTCTTCTTCTTTTTCTCTTCTCTTCTTCTTCTTCTTTGTCTACTTCGTCATCATAATCTTCTTCCTGCTCTTCTTCTTCTTCTTCTTCTTTTTCTTCTTCTTCTTGTTCTTCAACTTCTCTATTTCTTCTTCTTCTCTCCTCCACCCTTCTTCTTCTTCTTATTCTTTTACTTCAACATTTTCTTTTTCTCATTCTTCTTCTTTTTCTCCTTCTTCTTCTTCTTCTTCTTCTACCTTTTCTACTTCTACTTCTTCTTCTTCTTCTCTCCTACTGCTTGTTCCTCTCCTTCACTCATCTTCTTCCTCTTATTCTTCTTCTTTTTCTATTGCTTCAACTTTTTCTTTTTCTTCTTTTTTTCTTCTTCTTTCTTCTTTTCTTACTTCTTTTTTTTCTACTTCTCTTCTTCTTCTTCTTCTACTTCTTTTTCTTCTTATTCTTCTTCTTCTTCTTCTTCTACAACTACTTCTTATTCTTATTCTTCTTCATCTTCTTCTTCTTCTTCTTTCCTTTTTTCTACTTCTTCTTCCTCTTGTTCTTCTTCTTCTCTTCTTCTTCTTCCACTTCATCTTCTTCTTCTTCTTCCTCTTCATCTTCTTCTTTTTCTTCTTACTCCACCTCTTCTTGTTCTTCTTCCTACTTTTATTCTTATTCTTCTTCTTTTTCTTTTTCTTCTTCTACTTCAACTTTTGCTTTTTTTCCTTCCTCTTCTTCTTTTTCTACTTCTACTTCTACTTCTTCTTTTGCTTGTTCTTCTTTTATTTGTTGTTGTTCTTCTTCTTCTACTTCTACTTCTTTTTCTTCTACTTCTTCTACTTCTTCTACTACTACTACTTCTCTTCTTCTTCTTCTCATTCTTCTTCTCTTCATTCGTCATCTTCTTCGTCATGATCATCATCATCATCTACTTCTTCTTCTTCCTCTTCTTCTTCTTCTTCTTCCTCTTCCTCCTCCTCCACTTCTTCCTCTTCTTCTTCTTCTACTTCTTTTACTTCAACTTCTTCTTTTTCCTCGTTCTTCTTCTTCTTCCTCTTTTTGTACTTCTTCTACTTCTTCTTCTTCTTCCTCTTCTTCTCCTTCTACTTCAACTTTTCTTTTCTTTCTTCTTCTTCTAGTTCATCTTCTTCTTCTTATTATTCATATTCTTAATCATCAACTTCTTCTTCTTCTTCTTCTTCTTCTTCTACTTCTGCTTTTTCTTCTTCTACTTCTTCTTTAATTCCCTCATCTTCTTCTCCTACTTCTTCTTCTTCTTCTTCTTTCTTCTTCTTCTTCTCCTCCTCTTCTTCTTCTTCTTCTTCCTCTTCTACTTCGTAT
>JAIUJO010001026.1:0-12500 GCA_023846275.1 Vanilla planifolia
GAAGAAGAAGAGGAAGAAGAAAGAAGGCTAAAGAAGAAGAAGAAAGAAAAAGAAGAAAGAAGAAGAAGGAAGTAAAAGAAAGAAGAAGAGAAAGAAAGAGAAGGCAAAGAAGAAGAAGAAAAAGTAGAATAAGAAGAAGATGAGGAATAAAAAGAAGAAAGAAGAAGAACAACAAAGAAGAGGAAGATAGAAGAAGAAGAATGAGAAAGAAGAAGAAGAAGAAGAAAGAGGTAGACTAAGAAGAAGAAGAAAGAAGAAGAACAAAGAAGTAGAAGAAAAGAGAAGAAGAAAAAATAAGTAGAAGAAGAAAGAAAAAGAAGGAGAAGAAGAAGAATGAAGAAGAAGAAGAAGGACAAGAAGAAGAGGAAAGAAGAAAAAAAGAAGAAGAGTGAAGAAGACTAAGAAAGAAGAAGAAAGAAGAAGAAAGAAAAGAAGAAGAACGTAGAAAAACAAAGAAGAAGAAGAAGAAGATAGAAGAGAAAGAAGATGAAGAAAGAAGATGAAGAAGGAGATGAAAAAGAAAGAAAAAGAAGAAGTAGAAGAAGAAGAAAGAAGGAGAAGAAAGAAGAAGAAGAAGAAGATGAAGAAGAAAGGATAAGAAGTTTAAGAAAGAGAAAAAATGAAGAAGACGAAGAAGGAAGAAGAAGAAAGAGGAAGAAGAAAGAAAAAAAAGAAGAAGAATTAGATAAGAAGAAAGAAGAAGAAGAATTAAGATGAAGAAGAAAGAAGAAAGAAGAAAAAAGAAGAAAAAGAGAGAAGAAAGAAGCACAGGGAAGAATTAGAAGAAAAAGGAAAGAAGTGGAAGAAGAAAAAGAAGAAGAAGAAAAAGAAGAAGACGAAAAGAGAGAAGAAGAAGAAGAAGAAGAGAAAGACGAACATGGAGAAGAAAGAAGAATAAGATGAAGAAGAAGAAAGTAGAAGAAGAAAAAGAAGAAGAAGAAAGAATTAGAAGGAGAAAAAGAAAAAAAAGAAGAAGTGGAAGAAAAAGGAGAGGGGGAACAAAGAAGAAGAAAGAAATGAAGAAAGAAGAAGAAGAAAGAAGAAAAAGCAAGAAGGAGAATATGAAAGAAGAAGAAGAAGAAGTAGAAGAACAAAAAAGAAGAAGGAGAAGAAGAAAGAGAAGAAGAAGAAAAAAATCAAGAAGGAAAAGAAGAAGAAGAAGAAGAGGAAGATGAAGAGGAAAAAGAAGATGGAGGATAAGAAGAAGAAAGAAGAAGAAGAGAGGAAGAAGAAGAAAAAGAAGAAGGAAGAATAAGAAGAAGAACGCAGAAGAGTCTATAAAAAAAGAAGACAAAGTAAAAGTAAGAAAGAAGAAGAAGAAGAAGAAAGAGAAAATAAGAGAAAGAAGAAGAAGAAGAAGAAGAAAAGAAAATCGAGAAGAAGAAGAGGAAGAAGAAGAAGAAGAAGAAGAAGAAGAACAAAAAAGAAAGAAGAAGAAAGAAGAAAAAAGAAGAAAAAAAAGAAGAAAGACGAAAGAAGAGAAAAAAGAAGTGAAAGAAGAAGAACAAGTAAAAAGAAGAAGAAAGAAGAAGAAGATCAAAGAAGAAAGAGGGGGAAGAAGAAAGAGGAAGAAGAAAGAAGAACAAGAAAAAAGAAGACGAAAAAAAATGAAAGAAGAGGAAGAAAGCCAAAGCAGAAGAAGAAGAAGAAGAAGAAGAAGAAAAAGAAAGAAGCAGAAAAAGAAGAAGAAGAAGAAGCAGAAAAAGAAGAAAAAAGAAAAAAGAAGAAGAACAAGAAGAAAGACAGAAAAAGAAGAAGAAGAAAGAATAAGAGGAAGAAGAAGGAAGAAGAAGAAAGAAGAGGAAGAAGAAAGAAAAAAAGGAAGAAGAAGAAAGAAGAAGAAAGAAGAGGATAAAGAAAAAGAAGAAGAACAAAGAAGTAAGAAAAAAGAAGAAGAAAGAAGAAGAAGATGAAATAAGAAGAAGAAGATGAAGAAGAAGAAGAAGAAGAAGGAGAAAGAAGATGAAGAAGAATGAACCAAAAGAATGAAGAAGAAGAAAGAAGGGAGAAGAAGAAGACGAAAGAAGAAGAAGAAGAAGAAAAAGAATAAAAAGAAGAAGAAGAAGTAAGAAGAAGAAGAAATAAGAAGAAGAAGAAAGAAGAAGAAAGAAGAAGAAGAATGAACATGAAAAAGAAGAAAGAAGACGAAGAAGAAGAAGAAGATGAAGAAGAAGAAAAAAGTAGAAGGAGAAAGAAGATGAAGAGAAAGAATAAGAATAAGAAAGAAGAAGAAGAAGAAAGAAGATGAAGAATAATAATAATAATAAGAAGAAGAAAAATGAAGAAGAAAATGAAGAAGAAGGAGAAGAAAAAATATGATGAGGAAGAGGAAACAAAAAGAAAAAGAAGAATAAGAAAGTGAAGAAATAAGAAGAAAAAGAAGAAGAAGAAGAAGAAGAAGAAAGAAAAAGAAGAAGAAGAATAAGAAGAAGAAGATGAAGAAATAAGAAGAAGAAAAAGAAGAAGAAGAAGAAGAAGAAGAAAAAGGAGAAGAAGATGGGGAAAAAAGAAGAAAAATAGGAAGATAGAAGATGAAAAAGAAGAAGAGAGAAGAGGGAAAAACAAGGAGTTGAAAAAAAAAGAAAGGATAAGAAGAAAGAAGATGAAGAAGAAGAATCACAAAGAAGAAAAAAGTAGATAAAGAAAGAAGAAGAAGAAAGAGGAAGAACAAAAAAAAAGAAGAGAAGAAGAAGAAGAAGAAGAGGAGGAAGAAGAAGAATGAAGAAGAAGAAGAAGAAGAAAAGAAGAAGAAAGAAGAAGATGAAAGAAGAAGAAGAAGAAAGAAGAAGATGAAGAAGGAAGAAGAAGAAGAAGAAGAAGAAGAAAGAAGAAAAACATAAAAGAAGAAGAAGAAGAAAGAGAAAGAAGGAACGAGAAGAAGAAGAAAGAAGAAAGAAGAAGAAGAGGAAGAACAAGAAGAAGAAAGAAGAAGAAGAAAGAAGAAGAAGAAGAAGAAGAAGAAGAAAATGAAAGAAGAAGAAGTTGAAGAAAGAAGATGAAGAAGAAGAAATGCAAAGAAGAAAAAAGTAGATGAAGAAAGAAGAAGAAGAAAGAGGAAGAAGAAGAAGAAGAGAGAAGAAGAAGAAGAAGAGGAGGAAGAAGAAGAACAAAGAAGAAGAAGAAGAAAAAAAGAAGAAAGAAGAAGATGAAAGAAGAAGAAGAAAGAAGAAGATGAAGAAGGAAGAAGAAGAGGAAAGAAGAAAAACATTGAAGAAGAAGAAGAAGAAAGAGAAAGAAGGAAGGAGAAGAAGAAGAAGAAAGAAGAAAGAAGAAGAAGAAGAAAAACAAGAAGAAGAAAGAAGAAGAAAGAAGAAGAAAAAGAAGAAGAAGAAAAAGAAGAAGAAAATGAAAGAAGAAGAAGAAAGAAGAAGTATATGAAATAAGAAGAAGAAGAACAAGAAGAAAGCTGAAGAAGAAAAAGAAGAAGAAGAAGAAGAAGTAGAAGAAAGAAGAAGCAAGAAGAAGAAGAGAAGAGGAAGAAGAAGAAAGGTGAAGAAGAAAGAAAATGAAGAAGAAGAAGAAGAAGAGGAAGAAGAAAGAAGAAGAAGAAGAAGAAGAAGAAGATGGAAGAAGAAGAAGAAGAAGAAGAAGAAAGAAGTTGAAGAAGTAAGAAGAAGCAGAAGAGAAAGACGAAGAAGAAAGAATAGGAAGATGAAAGAAGAAAAAGAAAGAAATAGAAGGAAGAAGAAAAATAAGAAGAAGAAGAAGAACGAAGAAGAAAATGAAGAAGGAGAAGAAGATGAAGAAGAAAAAGAAGAAGAAGATGAAAGAAGAAGAAGAAGAAGAAGAAAGAAGTTGAAGTAGTAAGAAATAGCAGAAGAGAAAGACGAAGAAGAAAGAATAAGAAGATGAAAGAAGAAAAAGAAAAAAATTTGAAGGAAGAAGAAAAATAAGTAGAAGAAGAGCGAAGAAGAAAATGAAGGAGAAGAAGAAGAAGGTGAAGAAATAAGATGAAGAAGAAGAAGAAGAAAGAAAAAGAAGAAGAAGAAGAAGGCGAAGAAATAAGAAGAAAGATGAAGAAGAAGAAGAAGAAGAAGAAAAAGAAGAAGAAGAAGATGAAGAAAGAAGAAGAAGAATAATAAGATAGAAGAAGAAGAAAAAGAAACTAGAGGAAGAATGGAGTTGAAAAATGAAGAAGAAGAAGAAGAATGATAAGAAGAAAGAAGATGAAGAAGGAAGAAAAAGAAGAAAATAGTAGAACAAGAAAGAAGAAGAAGAAGAAAGTGGGAGAAGGAGAAGAGGAAGTGGGAAGAAGAAGAAGAGGAAGGAGAAGAGAAACGAAGAAGAAGAATAAGAAGAAAGAAGAAGATGAAAGAAGAAGAAAAAGAAAGAAGAAGAAGAAGAAAAAAGTAGAAGAAAGAAGAAAAACATAGAAGAAGAAGAAGAAAGAGGAAGAAGTCAGACGAAGAAGAAGAAAGGGGAATAATAAGAAATAGAAGAAGGAAGAAGAAGAAGAAGAAAGAGGAAGAAACTGGAAGAAGTAACAGAAAGAAGAAGGAAGAACAATAAGAAAAACAAAGAAGAAGAAGAAGAAGGATTACAAGAAAGAAGTTGAGGAAGAAAGAAAAAAGAAATTAAAAGAAAAAGAAAGAAGAAGAAGATAGAAGAGAAAGAAGAATGAAGAAGAAGAAAGTAGAAGAAGAAGAAAAAGAAAGTAGAAGAAGACAGAAGAAGTGGAAGACATAAAAAGAAGAAGAACAAGAACAAGAAGAAATACAAAGAAGAAGAAGTAGAAAGAAAGAGAAGGAGAAGAAGGTAGAAGAAAGAAGAAGACAAAAAGGAGAAAGAAGAACATGAGGAAGAAGAAGTAGAGGAAGAAGAAGAGGAAAATAAAGAAAGAAGAAGATGAAGAAGAAGGAAGATGAAGGAGAAGAAGAAGAAAGTAGAGGAAGAAGATGAAAAAAGGAGAAGAAAGAAGAAGAAGATTGAAGAAGAATAAGAAGAAAGAAGAAAGAAGAAGAAGAAGAAGAAGAAGAAGAAAGAAGAAGAAGAGGAAAGGAGAAGAGTTGAAGAGGAAGATGAAAAAAAAATGAAGAAAGAGGAAGTAGAAGAAATAAGAAGTAGAAGAACATGAAGAAAGACGAAGAAGAAGAAGAAAAAAGAAGAAGTAGAAGAAGATAAAGAAAGAAGAAGAAAAAGAAGAAAGAAAAGTAGAGGAAGAAGAAGAAGAAGAAGATGAAGAAGAAAGATGAAGAAGAATGAAGAAGGAAGTAATAGAAGAAGAAAAAGAAAGAAGAAGAAAGAAAGGAAGAAAGAAGAAGAAGAAGAAGAAGAAGAAAGACGAAGAAAGAAGAAGAAGAAAAAGAAGAAGAAGAGAGCAGAAGAAGGAGAAAAAAGTAGAAAGAAGAAGGAAGAGGAAGATGAAAGAAGAAGATAGCAATAGAAAAAGAAGTAGAATAAAGAAGAAGATTAAAGAAGTAGAGGATGGAAGAAGAAAAAGAAGAAGAAGAGGAAGAAAAAAGAAGAAGAAAGCAAAAGAGAATGAAATGAAGAAAGAAGAGGAAGAAGAAGAAGAAGACGAATAAGAAAAAAGAAGATGAAGAAGAAAGAAGAAGAAAGAAAGAGGAGAAAGAAGATGAGGAAGAAGAAGTAGAAGAAAAAGAAGAAGATGATGAAGAAGAAGGAGAAGAAAGAAGAATAAGAAGAAGAAGAAGATGAAAAGGTAAAAGAAGAAGAACAAAAATGTAGAAGAAGAGAAAGATGAACAAAGAAGCAGAAGAAAGAAGAAGAAGAAGAAGAAGAAGAAGAAAAAGAGAAAGAAGAAGAAGAAAGATGAAGAAGTAGAAGCAAAGATAAGAAGAGAAAGAAGTGGAAGAAAGATGAAGAAGAAATAGAAGAAAGAAGAACAAGAAGATGAAGATGAAGTAGAGAAAGAAGAAGAAGAGGATTAAAGATTTAAAAGAAGAAGAAGAAGAAGAATTAGGAAAAGAAAAGAAGAAGATCAAGGAAGAATAAAGATAAAGAAGTAGAATGAAGAAGAGAAATGAAGAGGAATAAAAAAGTAGAAAAAGAAAGAAGAAGGAGAAAATAGAAGAAGAAAGAAGAAGAGGAAGATAGAAGAAGAAGGCGAAAAAGAAGAAGAAGAAGGTGAAAGAATAAGAAGGAAACAGAAAAAAAAGAAGAAGATGAAAGAAGAATAAGACCAAAGTAGAAGAAGAAGAAAAAAGAAGAAGAAAGGAAAAGAAGAAAAAAGAAGAAGAAAGAAGAATAAATAAGAAAAAGAAGAAGAAGAAGAAGAAGAAGAAGAAGAAAGAAAAAGAAGAACAAAGAAGAAGAAGAAGAAGAAGAAGAAGAAGAAGAAGAAAAATAGGAGGAAGAAGAAAGATGATTAAAAAGTTTGAAAAGAAGAAGAAAGTAGAATAACAGGATAGAAGAAGAAAGAAGAAGAAGAAGAAAAATTAGGAAGAAGAAGAAGAAAGAACAAGAATAAGAAGAGAAAAAAGAAAAAGAAGAAATAAGGAATAACAAAGAAGAACAAGAAGAAGAAAGAGGAAGAAGAAAGAAGAAGAAGAAAGATGAAAATCAAGAACAACGAAGAGGAAAAAGAAAGAAGATGATGAAAGAAGAAGTTGAAGAAGAAGAATAAAAAGAAAAAAAAATAAGTAGAAGAAGGAGAAGAAGTAGTAGTAGTATAGTAGAAGAAGAAGATGAAGAAAGAAGAAGAAGGAGAAGAAGAAGAAGAAGAAGAAGAAAAAGAAGAAGGAAGAAGGAAGAAGAAGAAGACGAAGAAGAATTAGAAGTAGAAGAAGAAGAAAAAAGAGGAAGAAGAATGAAGATGAAGAAAAAAGAAAACGAAAAACAAAGAAGAGGAAAAAGGGTTCAAGAAAGAAGTTGACGAAGAAAGAAGGAAAAAACGAAGAAGAAAGAAGAAGAAGAGGAAAGAGGAAGGAGAAGAAGAAGATAAAAGAAGAAGAAGAAGAAGAAGAAGAGAAAGAAGAAGAAAGAAGAAGAAGGTAAAGAAGAAAGAAGATAATAAAGGAGAAGAAGGGGAAGAAGAAGAAGAAGAAGAAGAAGAAAGATGAAGAAAAAGAAGGAGAAGAAGAAGAAAATGATGAAGAAGGAGAAGAAGAAGAGAAAGATGAAGAAGAAGAAGAAGAAGAAGAAGAAGAAGAAGAAGAAGAAGAAGAAAATTTAAGGAAGAAGAAGAAGACGAAGAAAAAAGAAGAAAGAAGAGGAAGAAGAAAAAAGAAGAAGGAAGAGGAGGAAGAGGAAAAAATAAGAATAAAAGGAAAGAAGAAGAAAAATGAAGAGGAAGAGAGAAGAAGAAGAATAAGAAGAAGAAAAAACGAAGAAGAAAAGGAAGAAGAAGAGGAAAGATGAAGAAGGAAGAAGAAGAAGAAAGAAGAAGAATAAGAAAGAAAAAGAAGAGGAAGAAGAAAGAAGAAGAAGAAGAAGAAGAAAGAAGAAGAATGAGAAGAACAAGAATAAAGAAGAAGAAAAAGAAGTAAGAAGAAAAAAAGAAAGAAGAAGAAGAAGAAAGACGAAGTTGAACGAAGAAGAAGAAGAAGAAGAAGAAGAAGAGGAAGAAGAAAGAAGAAGAAGAAGAAGAAAAAGAAGAAGAAGAAAGAAGAAGTTGAAGGAGAAAGAAGAAGAAGAAGAAAGAAGAAGTAGTTGAAGGAGAAAGAAGAAGAAGAAGAAGAAAGAAGAAGAAGAAGAAGAAGAAGGAAGTAGAAGTAGAAGAAGAAGAAGACGAAAAAGATGAAGGAGAAAGAAGAGGAAGAAAGAAGTCGAAGAAAGAGGAAGTAGAAGAAGTAGATGAAAGAAGAAGAAGAAAAAGACGAATGAAGAACATGAATATGAAGTAGAAGAAGTGGAAGAAGAAGAAGATGAAGAAGATGAAGAAGTGAAAGAAAAAAAAGAAAGAAGAACAAAGAAGAGGATGAAGAAAGAAGGCAAAAGAAGAAGAAAGAAAAAGAAGAAAGAAGAAGAAGAAGAAGGAAGCAAAAGAACGAAGAAGAGAAAGAAAGAAGAAGGCAAAAAAGAAGAAGAAAAAGAAGAATAAGAAAAAGATGAGAAATAAAAAGAAGAAAGAAGAAGAACAACAAAGAAGAGGAAGATAGAAGAAGAAGAATGAGAAAGAAGAAAGAACAAGAAGAAGAAAGAGGTAGACTAAGAAGAAGAAGAGCGAAGAAGAAGAAGAAAATAGAAGTACAAAGAAGAAGAAGAAGAAAAGAGAAGAAGAAAAAAGAAGAAGAAGAAGAAAGAAAAAGAAGGAGAAGGAGAAGAATGAAGAAGAAGAAGATGAAGAAGAAGGAAGAAGAAGAAGGATAAGGAGAAGAAAGAAGAAGAAGAAGAAGGACAAGAAGAAGAAGAAAGAAGAAAAAAAGAAGAGTGAAGAAGACTAAGAAAGAAGAAGAAAGAAGAAGAAGAAAGAAGAAGAAAGAAGAAGAAGAAGAAGAAAGAAGAGAAAAGAAGATGAAGAAGAAAGAAGAATAAGAAGAAGAAGATGAAAAAGAAAGAAGAACAAGAAGTAGAAGAAGAAGAAAGAAGGAGAAGAAAGAAGAAGAAGAAGAAGAAGATGAAGAAGAAAGGATAAGTTTAAGAAGGAGAAAAAAATGAAGAAGGCGAAGAAGGAAGAAGAAGAAAGAGGGAAGAAGAAGAAAGAGGAAGAAGAAAGAAAAAAAAGAAGATGAAGAAGTAAAAAGAAGAAGAAGAAGAAGAAGAACTACAAGAAGAAGAAGAAGAAAAAGAAGAAGAAGAAGAAAGAAGAAGAAAGAATAAAAAGAAGAAAAAAGAAATCGAAAAAGAAAGAAAAACAAGAAAGAGAAGAAGAAAAAAGAAAAGAGCAAAGAAGTTGAAGAAGAAAGTAGAAGAAGAAAATAGAAAACAAGAAGAAGAAGGAGAACTAGAAAGAAGAAGAAGATGAGGAAGTAGAAGAAAAAGAAGAAAGAAAAGAAGAACAACAAAGAACGAAGAAGAAGAAGAAGAAGAAGTAGAAGAAGAAGAAGAAGAAGAAAAAGAAGAAGGAAGAGAGAGAAGAAGAAGAAGAAAATGTTGTAGAGGATGAATAAGAAGAAGAAGAAGAAGAAGAAGAAGAAGAAAGAGGAAGAAAAAGAAGAAGAAGAAAAAGGAGATGAAGATAGAGAGAGAAGAAGAAGAAGTAGAAGAAGAATAAGAAGAAGAAAGAAGAAGAAGAAGAAAGAAGTAGAAGAAAGAAGAGAAACAAAGAAGTTGAAAAAAAAAGAAGAAAAGAAGAAGTAGAAGAAGAAAAATGAAGTAGAATAAGGAAAAGTAGAAAAAAGAAGATGAAGAAGAAGAAGAAGAAAGAAGAAGAAGAAGAAGAAGACAGAAGAAAAAGAAGAAGAAGAAGGAGAAAAGAATTAGATAAGGAAAAAGAAGAAGAAGAAGAAGAAGAAGAAGAAAGATGAAGAAGAAGACAGATGAAGAAGAAGAGGAAGATGAAGCAAAAGGAAAGGGGAGAAAGACGAAGAAGGAGAAGAAGAGGAAAAATAAGAAGAAGAAGAAGAAGAAGAAGAAGAAGAAAGAAGAAGAACGAAGAAGAAAAAAAGATGAAAGTTGATGAAGAAAAATGAAAAAAGAGGTAAGAAGAAAATTTAGAAAGAGAAAAGAACAGGAAGAAGATGAAGAAGAAGAAGAAGAAGAAGAAGAATAAAAGAAGAAAGAAAACGAAGAAAAAAAGAAAGAAGAGGAAGAAGAAAGAAGAAGAGGAGGAAAGAAGGAGAAGAAGAAGAAGAAAGAAGAAGAAGAAAGAAGAAGAAGAAGAAGAAGAAGAAGAAGAAGAAGAAAAGAAGAAGATGAAGAAGAAGAAGAAAAAGAAAGAAGAAGATGAAGATGAAGAAGAAGAAGAAAGAAGGAAGATGAACAAAAGGAAGAGGAAGAAGGAGAAGAAGAAGAAGAAGAAGAAGAAGAAGAAGGAAGAAGAAGAATAAAGCAGAAGAAAAAGAAAGAAGGGAAGAAAGAAGAAGAAGAATAAAGAAGGAGAAAGAAGATGAAGAAAGAAGAAAAAGAAGAAGAACAAGAAGAAGAAGAAAGATGAAGAAGAAGAAGGAGAAGAAGAAAGAAGAAAAAGAAGAAGAAGAAAAAGAAGAAAGAAGAAGAAGAAGAAAGAAGAAGAAGAAGAAGAAGAAGAAGAAGATGATGAAGAAAAAGAAGAAGAAGAAGAAAAGAAAAAAAAAGAAGCAGAAAAAAAGAAGAAGAAGAAGAAAGAAAAAGAAAAAGAAGAAGAAGATGAAGAAGAAGAAAAAGAAAAAGAATAAGCAAAAAAAAAGAGAAAGAAGAAGAAAGTAGAAGAAGAAGAAGAAGAAAAAGAAGAAGAAAGAGTAGAGAATAAGAAGAAAACGGAAGAAGGAGAAAGAAGAAGAGGAAAGAAGAAGATTAATGAAGAAGAAGAAGTAGAAGAAGAAAAAAAGAGAAGAAGAATGAAGAAGTAGGAAGATGAAGAAGAATAAAGAAGAAGAAGAAGAAGCAAGAAGAAGAACATAGAAGAAGAAGAACAAAGCAGAAGAAGGAAGAAGAACAAGAACGAAGAGGAAGAAGAATAAGAAGAAGAACAAAGAAGAAGAAGAAAGAAAAAGAAGAAAGAAAAAGAAGAATGTAGAAGAAGAAGAGAGAAGAAGAAAAAGAAAGAAGATGAAAGAACATGAAGAAAATCAAAGAAGAAGAAAAAGGATAACAAGAAAGAAGATGAAGAGGAAAGATAAAAAAGAAAGAAAAAGAAAGAAGAAGAGCAAAGAAGAGGAAGGAGAAAGAAGAAAAAGGAGAAGAAAAGAAGAAAGGAGAAGAAGAAAGAGAAGAAGACAAAAGAAGAAGAAGAAAGAAGAAGAAGAAAGCAGTAGAAGAAATAAGAAGAAGAAGAAGACAAACAAGAAGAAAGAAGAAGAAGAAGAAGAAAAAGACAGAAGAAGTAGAAGAAGACAAAGAAGTAAGAAGAAAAAGAAAAAGAAGAAAGAAGAACATGAGGAAGAAGTAGAGGAAGAAGAAGAAGAAGAAGAAGAGGAGGAAGAAGAAAGATGATGAAGAAGAAGAAGAAGAAAAAGAACAAAGAACAAGAAGAAGAAGAAAGAGAAGAGGAAGAAGAAGGAGAAGAAGCAAAAGAAAAAGAGGAAGAAAAATAAAGATGAAGCAGAAGAAGAAGAAGTAGAAGAAGGTGGAAGAAAAAGACGAAGAAGAAGAAAGTTAAAGAAGTGGAAGAAGAAGAAAAAGTAGGAGAAGAAGAAGAAGAAGAAGGAAAAAGAAGAAGAAGAAAGAAAAAGAAGAAGAGTATAGAAGAAGATGAAGAAGAAAAAGAAGGAAGAAGAAGAAAGAGAAGAAGAAGAAGAAACCAGAAGAACAAGAAGAAAGAAGATGAGGAAAGAAGATAAATAATAACGAAGAAGAAGAAGAAGAAGGAGAAGAAAAATAAGAAGAAGGAGAAAGAAGAAATAGAAACATGAAGAAGAAAAAAGAAGAAGAAGAAGAAAGAATAAGAAGAAGAATGAAGAAGAACGTAGAAGAAGAAGGAAAAAGGAAGACGAAGAAGAAGAAAGGGGAAGAAGAATATGAAGAAGTAAGGAGATGAAGAAGAAAGAAAAAGAAGAAAGAAGAAGATGAAGGAAGACGAAGAAGAACAAAGAAGAAGAATGAAGAAGACGAAAGAACAAGGAGAAAAACGAAGAAGAAGAAGAAGAAGAAGAAGATGAAGAAGATGGATAATAAGAAAGAAGATGAAGAAGAAAGAAAAAAGAAAGAAAAAGAAAATGAAGAAGAAGAAGAAGAAAGATTAGGAAGAAGAAAAAGGAAGAAGAAGAAGAAGAAGAAGAAGAAGAAAAAAGAAGAAGAAAGAAGGAGAAGAAGAAGATGAAAAAAGAAGAAGAAGAAGAAAGAAGAAAGAAGAATTAGAGGAAATAAGAAGTAGAAGAAGAAGAAAAGAAGAAAGCAGAACATGAGGAAGAAGTAGGGTAGCAAGAAGAAGAAGAAGAAGAAGAGAAAGAAGAAGAAAGATGAAGAAGTAGAAGAAGAAGAGGAAGAAAGAAGAAGAAAGAAAGAAGAAGAAGAAGAAGAATAAAGAAAAAAGAAAGGAAGAAGAAAGAACAAGTAAAAGGTAGATAAGGTAGAAGAAAGATGACGAAGAAACATAAAGAAGAAGAAGAAAGAAGAAGAGGAAGAAAGAAGTTGAAGAAGAAGAAGAAGATGAAGAAGTAATGGAAGAAGAAGATGAAAGAAGAATAAAAAGAAGAATAAGGAAGGAGAAGAATAAGAAAGAAGAAGAATGAAGAAGAAGAAGTAGAATGAAAAAGAAGAATAAGAGTCAAAGAATGGAAAAGAAGAAGAACGAAGAAGAAGAAAGTAGAAGGAAGACAAATAAGAAAGAAGAAGAAGAAAGCAAAAGAAGTTGTAGAACAAGAAGAAGAAAGATGAAGAAGGAGAAAGAAGCAAAGGAATGAAGAAGAAAAAGAAGAAGAAGAAGAAAAAAGATAAGAAGAAAGAAGAGAAGAAGAGAGAAAAAGAGGAAAGAAAAAAAAGTAAGAAAGAGAAGAAAGGCGAAGAAAAAGAAGAAGAAG
>JAIUJO010001026.1:17500-70000 GCA_023846275.1 Vanilla planifolia
AAAGAAGAAGAATAAAGAAGAAAAGGAAGAAAGAAGAAGAAAAAGAAGAAGTAGGAGAAAGAAGAAAAAGAAGAAAGAAACATAACAAAGAAGAAGAAGATGAAGAAGAAGAAGAAAGAAGAACTATAAGAAGAAAAAGAAATAGAAGAATGAAAAAGAAAGAAGAAGATGAAAGAAGAAGAAACAAGAAGATGAAGAGATGATGATGAAGAAGAAGAAGAAGAAGAACAAAGAAGAAGTAGAAGAAGAAGAAGAAGAAGATAATAATGATGAAGAAATAAGAAGGAGAAGAAGAGAAGAAGATGAAGAAAGAAGAAGAACAAGAAGAACAAAGAAAAAGAAGTTGAAAGAAAAAAGAAGAAGAAGAAGGATAGAAGAAGAAAGAAAAAGAAGAAGAAAGAAGAAGAAGAAAGAAGAAAAAGAAGAAAGAGAAAGAAGAAAAAGAAGAAGAAGAAGAAAGAATAAAAAGATGAAGAAAGAAGTAGAAGAGGAAGAAGAAAAAAGAATAAGAAGAAAAACCAAAAGAAGAAGTAAAAGAAAGAAGAAGTAGAAGAAAGAAGAAGAAGAAGAAATAGAAGAAGAAAGAAGAGGAAAGAAGAAAAAGTAGAAGAAAGAAGAAAGAAAGGAAGAAGAAAGAAGAAGATGGAAGAAGAAGAAAGAACAAGAAGATACATAAAGAAGAAGAAGAAGAAAGAAGTAGAAGAAAGAAGAAGGGGAACAAAGAAGAAGAAGAAGAAGAAGAAGAAGAAGAAGAAGAAGAAGAAAGTAGAAGAAGAAAACAAAAAAGAAGTGAGAAGAAGAAGAAGAAAGAAGAAAATAAAGGAATGAAGAAAAAGAAGAAGAGGAAGAGGAAGGATAAGAAGAAAGAAGATGAAGAAGAAGGAAGAAAGAGAAGAAAGAAGAGGAAGAAAAAGAAGAAGAAGATGAAAGAAGCATAAGAAGAAGAAGAAGATGAAAAAGAACAAGAAGAAGAAAGAAAAAGAATAAGAACAAAAAAGAACAAGAAGAAAAAGAAGAAGAAAGAAGAAGAAGAAAGAAGAAAAAGAAACAAAAAGAAGAAGGAACAAGAAGAAAGAAGAAGAAGAAAGAAGAAGAAGAAGAAGAAGAAGAAGAAGAAAGAAGAAGATGAAATTTGAAGAGGAAGAAAGTAGAAGAAGAAGAAGAAGAAGAAGAAAGAAGAAAAGAAGAAGAACACGAATGAAGAAGAAGAAGAAAGAAAAAGAATAAAGAAAAAGAAGAAAGAAAGAGAAGAAAAAAGATGAAGAAAGAAGAAGAAGAAAAAGGGAAAGAAGAAGAAGAAAGGAGAAGAAGAAGAAGAAGAAGATGAAAATGAAGAACAAGAAGAAACAAAAAGAAGAAGATGCAGAAGGAGAATTGAGAATAAGAAGAAGAAGAAAGAGAAGATGAAATATGAAGAAGAAGAAGAAGAAGTTGAAGGAAGAAGTAAAAAGATGAATAATAAGAAAGAAGAAGAAGAAGAAGAAGAAGAAGAGGAAAGAAGAAGAATAAAGAAGAAAATGAAGAAAGAAGAAGAGAAGAAGGAGAAGAAGAAGAAGGAGAAAGAAGAAGAAGAAGAAAGAAATAGAACAAAGAAGAAGAAGAAGGAAGAAGAACTATAAGAAGAAGAAGAAAAAGAAGAATGAAAAAGAAAGAAGAAGAAACTAGAAGTAAGAAGAAGAAGATGATGATGAAGAAGAAGAAGAAGAAAGTAGAAGAAGAAGAAGAAGAAGAAGAAGAAAGAAGAAGTAAGAAGAAAAAGGAAGAAGAAGAAGAAGAAAGAATAAGAAGATGAAGAAAGAAGTAGAAGACGATGAAGAAAAAAGAATAAGAAAAAAAGAAAGAAGTATAAGAAAGAAGAAGAAGAAGAAGAAATAGAAGAAGAAAGCGGAGGAAAGAAGAAAAAGTAGAAGAAAGAAAGGAAGAAGAAAGAAGAAGATGGAAGAAGAAGAAGAAGAAAGAATAAGAAGATACATAAAGAAGAAGAAGAAGAAAGAAGTAGAAGAAAGAAGAAGAGGAACAAAGAAGAAGAAGAAGAAGAAGAAGAAGAAGAAGATAATGATGATGAAGAAATAGGAAGGAGAAGAAGAGAAGAAGATGAAGAAAGAAGAAGAAGAAGAAGAACAAAGAAAAAGAAGTTGAAAGAAGAAAGAAGAAAGAAGAAAGAAGAAGAAGAGGAATAAGAAGAAGAACGATAGAAGAAGAAAGAAAAAGAAGAAGAAAGAAGAAGAAGAAAGAAAAAGAAGAAAGAGGAAGAAGAAAAAAGAATAAGAAGAAAAAAAGAAAGAAGTAGAAGAAAGAAGAAAGAAGAAGAGGAAGAAGAAATAGAAGAAAGAAGAGGAAAGAAGAAAAAGTTGAAGAAAGAAAGGAAGAAGAAGAAGAAGATGGAAGAAGAAGAAGAAGAAAGAATAAAAAAAAAATAAAGAAGAAGAAGAAGAAAGAAGTAGAAGAAAGAAGAAGAGGAACAAAGAAGAAGAAGAAGAAGAAGAAGAAGTAGAAGAAGAAAACAAAAAAGAAGAAGTGAGAAGAAGAAGAAGAAAGAAGAAAGAAAAGGAATGATGAAGAAGAAGAAGAAGAAAGTAGAAGAAGAAAACAAAAAAGAAGTTAGAAGAAGAAGAAGAATGAAGAAAGAGAAGGAATGATGAAGAAGAAGAAGAGGAAGAAGAAGGATAAGAAGAAAGAAGATGAAGGAGGAGGAAGAAAGAGAAGAAAGAAGAAGAAAAAGAAGAAGATGATGAAAGAAGCGTAAGGAGAAGAAGAAGATGAAAAAGAACAAGAAGAAGAAAAAAAAGAACAAGAAGAAGAAAAAAGAAGAAATAAGAAGAAGAAACAAAAAGAAGAAGGAACAAGAAAAAAGAAGTAGAAGAAAGAAGAAGAAGAAGAAGAAGAAGAAGAAGAAGAAGAAGAAGTGGAAGAAGAACAAAGATGACGAAGAGAAGAAGAAGCGAAGAGAAGAAGAAGATGATGAGGAAGAAAGAAGAAGAAGAAAAAGAAAAAAGAAGAACTAAAAGATGATGAAGAAGTAGAAGAAGATGTTGAAGGATTAAAAAGAAGAAGAAGAAGAAGAAAAAGAAGAAGAAGAAAAAGAAGAAGAAGAAAAAGAAGGAAGAACAAAGTTGAAGAAGAAGAAAAAGAAGGAAGAACAAAGTTGAAGAAGAAGAAGAAATAAGAGGGCAAAAAAAGAAGAAAAAGAAGGAAGAAGAAGAACGTAGAAGAAGAATGAAGAAGAGGAAGAAAGAAGAAGAAGAAGTTGAAAGAAGAAGAAGAAGAAAGAAGAAGAAGAAGGCAAAGAAGAACAACAAGAAAAAGGAGAAGAAAGATGGTAAAAAAAGAAGAAAGAAGAAGAAAAAATAGAAAAAAGAAGAAGAAGAAGAAAGAAAATGAAGAAGGAAGAAGATGAAGAAGAAGAAGAAGAACTAGTAGAAGAAGAAGTAGAATGAAGTAGAAGAAGAAAAAGAAGAACAAAGAAAAGAGAAGAAAAAGAAAGAAGAAGAAAGAAGAAGAAGAAAGAAGAAGAAAGAATAAGAATAAGAATAAGAATAAGAAGAAGAAGAAGAAGAAGAAGAAGAAATACAAAGAAGAAGAAGCAGAAGAAGAAGAAAATGAAGAAGAAGAAGAAGAAGAAGAAGAAGAAGAAGATGATGATAAAGAAGAAGAAGAAGAAGATGAAGAAGAAGAGAGAAGGAGAATAAGAAATACAATGAAGAAGAAGAAGAAGAAGATGATGATGATGATGATGATGATGAAGAAAGAAGAAGAAGAAGAAGAAGAAGAAGGAGAAGAAGAAAAAGGAAAAGAAGAAGAAGAAGAAGAAGAAGAAGAAGAAGCAGAACAAAGAAGATGAAGAGGGAGAAAGAAGAAAAAAGAAGAATGAGGAAGAAGAAAGAAGATGAAGAATGAAGAAGAAGAAGAAGAAGAAGAAGAAGTAGCAGAAGAAAGATAAAGTAGAAGAAGAAGAAGAAGAAAGAAGAAGATAAAGGAGAAGAAAAAGAAGAAAGAAGAAGAAGAAGAAGAAGAAGAATCAGAAGAGGAAGAAGAAGAAGAAAAAGTTTAAGATAGAAGATGATGTAGAAAAAGAAGAAAGAAGAAAATAAAGTACAAAGAAAAAGAAAGAAGAAGTAAAGAAGAGAATGAAGAAGATGAATGAGTGGAAGAGGAAGAATAAGAAGAACAAGAAGTAGAAGAAGAAGACAAAGAAAAAGTCGAAGAAGAAGACAAAGACGAAGAAGAAGAAGTGGAAAGAATAGGAAGAAGAAGATGAAGAAGAAGGAGAAGAAGAAGAAGAGGAAGAAAGAAGAAGAAGAATGAAGAAGTGAAAGAAAGAAGAAGGAGAAGAAGAAGAAGAAGAGAAAGGGGAAAGAAGAAGACGAAAGAAACAGAAAAAAGAAGAAGAAGAAAGAAGAAGATGGAAGAAGAACAAGAAGATAGAAGAAGAAGACAAAGAAGAAGAAGAAGAAGAAAGAAAAAGAAGAAGAAAGAAGAAGAAAGAAGAAAAAGAAGAAAGAGGAAGAAGAGGAAGAAGAAGAAGAAGAAGAAAGAATAAGAAGATGAAGAAAGAAGAGAAGACGGAGAAGAAAAAAGAATAAGAAGAAAAAAGAAAGAAATAGAAGAAAGAAGAAGAAGAAGAAGAAGAAATAGAAGAAGAAAGAAGAGAAAAGAAGAAAAAGTAGAAGAAAGAAGAAAGAAAGGAAGAAGAAAGAAGAACATAGAAGAAGAAGAAGAAAGAATAAGAAGATACATAAAGAAGAAGAAGAAGAAAGAAGTAGAAGAAAGAAGAAGAGGAATAAAGAAGAAGAAGAAGAAGAAGAAGAAGAAGAAAGTAGAAGAAGAAAACAAAAAAGAAGTGAGAAGAAGAAGAAGAAAGAAGAAAGAAAAGGAATGATGATGAAGAAGAAGAAGAGCAAGAAGAAGGATAAGAAGAAAGAAGATGAAGAATAAGGAAGAATGAGAAGAAAGAAGAAGAAGAAAAAGAAGAAGAAGATGAAAGAAGTGTAAGAAGAAGAAGAAGATGAAAAAGAATAAGAAGAAGAAAAAAGAAGTAAAAGAAGAAGAAAGAAGAAGAAGAAAGAAGAAGAAGAAACAAAAAGAAGAAGGAACAAGAAGAAAGAAGTAGAAGAAAGAAGAAGAAGAAGAAGAAGAAGAAGAAAGAAGAAGATGAAAGAAGAGGAAGAAAGTAGAAGAAGAAAGAAGAAGAACACGAATGAAGAAGAAGAAGAAAGAAAAGGAATAAAGAAAAAGAAGAAAGAAAGAGAAGAAAGAAGAAGAAAAAAGGAAAGAAGAAGAAAGAAGAAGAAGAAGAAGAAAGCAGAAGAAGAAGAAGATGATGATGAAAATGAAGAACAAGAAGAAAGAAAAAGAAGAAGATGCAGAAGAAGAAATAATAATACGAAGAAGAAGAAAGAGAAGATGAAGTATTAAGAAGAAGAAGAAGAAGAAGAAGAAGAAGAAGTTGAAGGAAGAAGAAAAAAGATGAATAATAAGAAAGAAGAAAGAAGAAGAAGAAGAAGAAAGAAGAAGAATAAAGAAGAAAAGGAAGAAAGAAAAAGAAGAAGAAGAGAAGAAGAAGAAGAAGATGAAGAAGGAGAATGAAGAAGAAGAAGAAAGAAATAGAACAAAGAAGAAGAAGATTAAGAAAAAGAAGAAGAAGAAGGAAGAACTATATGAAGAAGAAGAAACAGAAGAATGAAAAAGAAAGAAGAAGATGAAAGAAGAAGAAACAAGAAGTAAGAAGAAGAAGATGATGATGATGAAGAAGAAGACGAAAGTAGTAGAAGAAGAAGAAGAAGAAGAAAGAAGAAGTAGAAGAAGACAAAATACAAAGAAGAAGAAGAAGAAGAAGAAGAAGAAGATAATGATGATGAAGAAATAAGAAGGAGAAGAAGAGGAGAAGATGAAGAAAGAAGAAGAAGAAGAAGAACAAAGAAAAAGAAGTTGAAAGAAGAAAGAAGAAGAAGAAGAGGAAGAAGAAGAAGAAGAAAGAATAAGAAGATGAAGAAAGAAGAGAAGACGAACAAGAAAAAAGAAGAAGAAGAAGAAATAGAAGAAGAAAGAAGAGGAAAGAAGAAAAAGTAGAAGAAAGCAGAAAGACAGGAAAAGGAAAGAAGAAGATGGAAGAAGAAGAAGAAGAAAGAACAAGAAGATACATAATGAAGAAGAAGAAGAAAGAAGTAGAAGAAAGAAGAAGAAGTAGAAGGAGAAAGAAGATGAAGAAGGAAAAAAGAGAAGAAAGAAGACGAAGAAAAAGAAGAAGAAGATGAAAGAAGAAAGAAACTGAACAAAGAAGAAGAAGAAGAAAGAAATTGATGGAAGAAGAAGAAGAAAGGAGAAGAAGACAAAGAAGAACAAGAAGAAAAAGGAGAAGAAAGATGGTAAAAGAAGAAGAAAGAAAAAGAAAAAATAGAAAAAAGAAGAAGAAGAAGAAAGAAAATGAAGAAGGAAAAAGAAGAAGAAGAAGAAGAAGAAGAATGAAGAAGAAGAAGAAAAAGAAGAACAAAGAAGAGAGAAGAAAAAGAAAAAAGATGCAGAAGAAAGAAGAAGAAAGAAGAAGAAGAAGAAAGAAGAAGAAAGAATAAGAATAAGAATAAGAAGAAGAAGAAGAAAAAGAAGAAGAAAAAATACAAATAAGAAGAAGAGGAAGAAGAAGAAAAAGAAGAAGAAGAAAAAGAAGAAGAAGAAGAAGAAGATGATGATGATAAAGAAGAAGAAGAAGAAGAAGATGAAGAAGAAGAAAGAAGGAGAAGAAGAAATACAATGAAGAAGAAGAAGAAGAAAATGAAGAAGAAGAAAGAAGAAGAAAAAAAAGAAGAAGAAGAAAAAGGAAAAGTAGGAGGAGAAGAAGAAGTAGTAGAACAAAGAAGATGAAGAAGGAGAAAGAAGAAGAAAGAAGAATAAAAGAAAGAAACAAATGAATGAGGAAGAAGAAAGAAGATGAAGAAAGAAGAAGAAGAAGAAGAAGAAGAAGAAGAAGAAGTAGCAGAAGAAAGATAAAGTAGTAGTAGAAGAAGAAGAAGAAAGAAGAAGATGAAGGAGAAGAAGAAGAAGAAAGAAGAAGAAGAATCAGAAGAGAAAGAAGAAGAAGAAGAAGAAGTAGAAGATAGAAGAAGAAGAAGAAAAAGAAGAAAGAAGAAAAATAAAGAAAAAAGAAAAAAAAAGAAGTAGAAAAGAAGAGATTGAAAAAGATAAATGAGTAGAAAAGGAACAAGAAGAAGAAAAAGTAGAAGAAAGAAGAATAAGAAGACGAAGAAGAAGACGAAGACGAAGAAGAAGTGGAAAGAACAGGAAGAAGAAGATGGAGAACAAGGGGAAGAAGAAGAAGAAGAAGAAGAAAGAAGAAGAAAGAAGAAGAACAATGAAGAAGTGAAAGAAAGAAGAAGGAGAAGAAGAAGAAGAGGAAAAAGAGGAAGGAGAAAGAAGAAGACGAAAGAAACAGAACATATAAGAAGAAGAAGAAAGAAGAAGATGGAAGAAGAACGAAGATAGAAGAAGACAAAGAAGAAGAAGAAGAAGATGAAGAAGAAGAAAGAAGAAAAAGAAGGAAAAATGAAGAAGAAAGAAGAAGAAGAAAAAAGAAAAAATAGAAGAAGAATAAAAAATTAAAGGAAGAAGAAGGAAGAAGATGAAGAAGGAAGAAGTAGAAGAAGAAGAAGACAAGGAAGAAAAAAGAAGGATAAGAAAGAAAAGATGAACGAAGAATAAAGAAGAAGAGGAAAGAAAAAGATGAAGAAAGAAGAAGAAGAAACAAAAAGAAGGAACAAGAAGAAAGAAGTAGAAGAAGAAGAAAGATGACGAAGAGAAGAAGAAGTGAAGTGAAGAAGAAGATGATGATGAGGAAGAAAGAAGAAGAATAAAAAAAAGAAAGAAGAACTAGAAGATGATGAAGAAGTAGAAGAAGAAGATGTTGAAGGATTAAGAAGAAGAAGAAGAAGAAGAAAAAGAAGAAGAAAAAAGAGGAAGAAGACAGAAAAAGAAGGAGGAGAAGATGAAAGAAAAAGAAGAAGATCAAGAAGGAAGAAGAAGCAGCACAAAAAGAAGATTAAAGAAGAAGAAGAAAGAAAGAATAAGAAGAATGAAGAAGGAAGAAGATGAAGAAGAAAGAAAAACAAAATGAAGAAAGGAGAAGAAGAAGAAGATGAAAAGAAAGAAGAAGAAGAAGAAGTAGAAGAAGAAAGAAGAAGAACGAGAAGAAAGAAGAAGAACAAGAAGTGGAAGATGAAAGAAGAAGATGTTGAAGAAGAAAATAAAGAAGAAGAAGAAGAAGACGAAGAAGAAAGAAGAAGAAGAGAAGAACAAAAACAAAGAAAAAGAAGAACAAAGAAGATGAAAGAAGAAGAAGAAGAACAACAAAGAAGAAAAAGAAAGAAGAGAAGAAAGAAGAAGTAGTGCAATGAAGAAGAAGAAAGAAGTTGAAGACGAAAGAAGAAGAAGAAGAGCAAGAAGAAGAAGAAGAAAATGAAGAAGGAGAAGGGGAAGCAAAAAAAAGGAGAAGATGAAGAAGAAAAAAAAGAAGAAAGAAGAACAAGATGAAGAAGAATGAAGAAGAAGTAGAAGAAGAAAAGGAAGAAGAAGAAGAAGAAGAAGAAGAAAATCAAAGAAGAAGAAGAAGAAGAAGAAAATCAAAGAAGAAGAAGAAGAAGAAGAAGAAGAAGAAAATAAAGAAGAAGAAGAAGAAGAAAAAAAAGTAAAAGAAGAAAGAAAAAGAAGAAGAAGCGAAAGAAGAAGAAGAAGTAGAAGAAGAAGAAAAAGGAAAATAAGAAGAAGAAGAAAATAAGAAAAAGAAGTAGTAGTAGAAGAAGAAGAAAGAAGAAGGAAAAGAAAAAAAAGAAAGAAGAAGAAGAAGAAGAAGAAAGAAGAAGAAGTAAGAGGAAGAAGTAGAAGAAGTAAGATGAAGTAGAAGAAAAAAAAGAAGAAGAAAGAAGAAGAAGAAGAAGAATTAGAAGAGGAGGAAGAAGAAGAAGAAGAAGTACAAGATAGAAGAAGAAGATAAAGTAGAAGAAAAAAAGAAAGAAGAAGAACTCAAATGAAAGAAGAAGAAAGAAGGAGGAAAGAAAAGAAATAGCAAGAAGAATGAGAAGAAGAGGAAGAAGAACATGATGAAGTAGAAATAGAAGAAGAAAGAAGAAGAAGAAGAAGAAGAAGAAGAAGATAAAGAAGAAGAATAACAAAGCAGAAGGAACACGATGAAGAAGAAGAAGACGAAGAAGAAGAAGAAGGAAGCGGAAAGAACATGTTTAAGAAGAAGAGGTAGAAGTAGAGGAAGAAGAAGAAGAAGAAGAAGAAAGAAGAAAGAAGAAGAAAAAAAAAGAAGAAAGAAGAAAAAGAATAAAGAAGGAGAAGAAAGAAGAAGAGGAAAGAAGAATATTAATGAAGAAAAAGAAGAAAAAAAAGAAGAAGAAGAAAAAAGAAAAGAAACATGAAGAAGAAGAAGAAAGAGGAAGAAAATGAAGAAGGAAGAATTAGAAGAAAGAAGTAGAATAAGAAGAAGAAAAACAATGGACAAGAAGAAGGAAGAAGATTGAAAAAGAAGAAGAAGAAAGCAGAAGAAGAAAAAAGAGGAAGAAGAAAGAAAAAAGAGAAGAAGATGAAAGAAGAAGAAGAAGAAGAAGGAAGAAGCAGCACAAAAAGAAGAAGAAAGAAGAAGAAAGAAAGAATAAGAAGAAGAATGAAGAAGAAGGAAGAAGATGAAGAAGAAAGAAGAACAAAATGAAGAAAAAAGAAGAAGAAGAAGATGAAAAGAAAGAAGAAGTAAAAGAAGAAAGAAGAAGAACGAGAAGGAAGAATAACAAGAAGAGGAAGATGAAAGAAGAAGATGTTGAAGAAGAAAATAAAGAAGAACAAGAAGAAGAAGACGAATAAGAAGGAAGAAGAAGAAGAGAAGAAGAAAAACAAAGAAAAAAAAGAACAAAGAAGATGAAAGAAAAAGAAGAAGAACAACAAATAAGAAGAAAGAGAAAGAAGAGAAGAAAGAAGTAGTGGAATGAAGAAGAAGAAAGAAGTTGAAGAAGAAAGAAGAAGAAGAGCAAGAAGAAGAAGAAGAAAGAAGAAGAAGGACAAGGAAAAGCAGAAAAAAGGAGAAGATGAAGAAGAAAAAAAAAGAAAAAAGAAGAACAAGATTAAGAATGAAGAAGTAGAAGAAGAAATGGAAGAAGAAGAAGAAGAAGAAAATCAAAGAAGAAGAATAAGAAGAAGAAGAAGAAAAAAAAACAAAGAAGAAGAAGTAGAAGAAGAAGAATAAGAACAAGAAGTAGAAGAAGTAGAAAGAAAAATAAGAAGAGGAAGAAGAAGAAGTAGAAGAAGAAGAAAAAGGAAAATAAGACGAAGAAGAAAAGAAGAAAATGTAGTAGTAGAAGAAGAAGAAAGAAGAAGAAGAAAAAAAAGAAGAAAGAAGAAGAAGAAGAAGAAGAAAGAAGAAGAAGAAAGCGAAAGAAGTAGAAGAAGGAAGATGAAGTAAAAGAAGAAAAAGAAGAAGAAGAAGAAGAATTAGAAGAGGAAGAAGAAGAAGAAGTACAAGATAGAAGAAGAAGAAGATAAAGTAGAAGAACTAAGATGAAAGAAGAAGTGAGAAGGAGGAAAGAAGAGAAATAGTAAGAAGAACGAGAAGAAGAGGAAGAAGAAGATGATGAAAAAGAAGTAGAAGAAAGAAGAAGAAGAAGAAGAAGAACAAAGCAGAAGGAACACGATGAAGAAGAAGAAGATGAAGAAGAAGAAGAAGGAAGCGAAAAGAACATGTTTAAGAAGAAGAAGAGGAACAAGAAGAAGAAGAAGAAGAAGAAAGAAGAAAGAAGAAAAAAAAAGAAGAAAGAAGAGGAAGATGAAAAAAAAAGAGGAGGAAAGAAGAGAAAGAATGAAGGAGAAGAAAGAAGAAGAGGAAAGTAGAATATTAATGAAGAAAAAGAAGAAAAAAAGAAGAAGAAAAAAGAAGAAGAAACATGAAGAAGAAGAAAGAAGAAAGAAGAGGAAGAAAGAGGAAGAAAATAGAAGCAGGAAGAATAAGAAGAAAGAAGTAGAATAAGAAGAAGAAGAACAATGAACAAGAAGAAGGAAGAAGATGAAAAAAGAAGAAGAAAGCAGAAGAAGAAAAAAGGGGAAGAAGAAAGAAAAAAAAGGAGAAGAAGAAGGAAGAAGCAGCACAAAAAGAAGAAGAAAAAAGAAGAAGAAAGAAAGAATAAGAAGAAGAATAAAGAAAAAGAAAGAATATGAAAAAGAAAGAAGAACAAAATGAAGAAAAAAGAAGAAATTGAAAAGAAAGAAGAAGAAGTAGAAGAAGAAAGAAGAAGAACGAGAAGAAAGAAGAAGAATAAGAAGAGGAAAATGAAAGAAAAAGATGTTGAAGAAGAAAATAAAGAAGAAGAAGAAGAAGAAGACGAAGAAGAAGGAAGAAGAAGAAGAGAAGAAGAAAAACAAAGAAAAAGAAGAAGAAAGAAGATGAAAGAAGAAGAAGAACAACAACAACAAAGAAGAAAAAGGAAGAAGAGAAGAAAGAAGAAGTAGTGGAATGAAGAAGAAGAAAGAAGTTGAAGAAGAAAGAAGAAGAAGAAGAGCAAGAAGAAGAAGAAGAAGAAAAAAGAAGGAAAAGCAGAAAAAAGGATTAGATGAAGAAGAAGAAAAAAAAAACAAGAAGAACAAGATGAAGAAGAATGAAGAAGTAGAAGAAGAAATGGAAGAAGAAGAAGAACAAAATCAAAGAAGAAGAATATGAAGAAGAAGAAGAAGAAGAAGAAGAAAACAAAGAAGAAGAAGAAGTAGAAGAAGAAGTAGTAGTAGAAGAAGTAGAAAGAAAAAGAAGAAGAGGAAGAAGAAGAAGAAGTAGAAGAAAAGAAAAAAGAAAATAAGACAAAGAAGAAAAGAAGAAAAAGAAGTAGTAGTAGAAGAAGAAGAAAGAAGAAGAAGAAAAAAAAGAAGAAAGAAGAAGAAGAAGAAGAAGAAGAAGAAGAAGAAAGAAGAAGAAGAAAGAGGAAGAAGTACAAGAAGAAAGATGAAGTAAAAGAAGAAAAAGAAGAAGAAAGAAGAAGAAGAAGAAGAAGAAGAATTAGAAGAGGAGGAAGAAGAAGAAGATAAAATAGAAGAAAAAGAAGAAAGAAGAACTAAGATGAAAGAAGAAGAAAGGAGGAAAGAAGAGAAATAGCAAGAAGAACAAGAAGAAGAGGAAGAAGAAGATGATGAAGAAGTAAAAGAAGAAAGAAGAAGAAGAAGAAGAAGAACAAAGCAGAAGGAACACGATGAAGAAGAAGAAGATGAAGAAGAAGAAGAAGGAAGCAGAAAGAACATGTTTAAGAAGAAGAAGAAGAGGATGAAGAAGAAGAAGAAGAAAGAAGAAAGAAGAAGAAAAAAAAGGAGAAAGAAGGGGAAGATGAAAAAATAAGAGGAAAGAAGAAAAAGAATAAAGGAGATGAAAGAAGAAGAGGAAAGAAAAATATTAATGAAGAAAAAGAAGAAAAGAAGAAGAAAAAGAAAAAAGAAGAAGAAACATGAAGAAGAAAGAAGAAGAAAGAAGAAGAAGAAAGAGGAAAAAAATAGAAGAAGGAAGAATAAGAAGAAAGGAGTAGAATATGAAGAAGAAGAACAATGAACAAGAAGAAGGAAGAAGATGGAAAAAGAAGAAGAAGAAAAAAGACGAAGAAGAAAGAAAAAAAAGGAGAAGAAGATGAAAGAAGAGAAGAAGAAGGAAGAAGAAACAGCACAAAAAGAAGAAGAAAAAAGAAGAAAAAAGGATAAATAAGAAGAAGAATGAAGAAGAAGGAAGAAGATGAAGAAGAAAGAAGAACAAAATGAAGAAAAAAGAAGAAGAAGATGAAAAGAAAGAAGAAGAAAGAAGAAGAACAAGAAGAAAGAAGAATAACAAGAAGAGGAAGATGAAAGAAGAAGATGTTGAACAAGAAAATAAAGAAGAAGAAGAAGAAGAAGAGGAAGAAGAAAGAAGAAGAAGCAGAAGGGGAAAGAAGAGAAATAGCAAGAAGAAGGAGAAGAAGAGGAAGAAGAAGATGATGAAGAAGAAGTAAAAGAAGAAAGAAGAAGAAGAAGAAGATAAAGAAGAAGAACAAAGCAGAAGAAATATGATGAAGAAAAAGAAGAAGATGAAAAAGGAAGAAGAATAAAAAGAAGCAGATGCATGAAGAAGAAGGAAGAAGAAGAAGAAAGAAGAAGAAGAAAGAAGAAGATAGAAGAACAATAAGAAAAACAAAGAAGAAGAAAAGAAAGAAGAAGGATAACACTTATTCTTTCCTCTTCCTCTTCTTCTTCTTCTTTCTTCTTCTTATTCATCTTCTTTATTCTTCTTCTTCTTTGTTCTTCTTCTTTTTTTTCTATCTTATTCTTTTCCTTTCTTCTTCTTCCTTATTCTTCTTCTTTTTACTTCTTTTTTCTTCTTCTTGTTTCTTCTTCTTCTTCTCTTCTTCTTCTTCTTCTCTTCGTCTACTTCTTCTTTCTTCTTTTTCATCCTTCTTAATGTTTCTTCCTCTCCTTCTTCATTCTTTTTCTTCTATCTTCTTCTTCTTCTTTCTTCTTCTTCCTCTTCTTCTTCTATTCTATTCCTCTTCTTTCTTCTTTTTTCTACTTCTTTCTTCATCTTTCTCCTTCTTCTTCTTCTTCTTCTAATTCTTTTTCGTCTACTTCTTCATTATCTTGTTCTTCTTTCTTCTTTTTATTGATGTTCTTCTTTCTTCTTCCTCTTCTTCTTCTTTCTTCTTCTTCTTTCTTCTTCTCCGTCTTCTTCTTCTTCTTCTTCTTTCTTTTTTTTGTTAATCTTCTTCTTCTTCATTCTACATCTTCTTTCTTCTTCTTCTATCTTATTCTTTTTCTTTCACCTTCTTTTTTATTCTTCTTTTATTTCTTCTTCTTCTTTTTCTTCTTCTTGATTCTTCTTGTTCTTCTCTCTTATTCTTCTTTCTTCTTTCTTTTGCTTCTTCTTCTTTCTTCATCATCTTCTTCTTCTTCTTATTCTTCTTTTTTTTCTTCTTCTTTCCACTTTTTTTTTTCTTCTTTAATCTTCTTCTTTTACTGTCTTCTACTTTCTTTTTCTTCTTGTACCTTTGCTTTCATCTTCTTTTTCTTCTACTAATTCTTCTGCTTTTTCCTCTTTCCTCTTCTTCTTCTTCTTCTTCTTCTTCTTCTTTCTTCTTTTTGTTCTTCTTTTTTTTCTTCTTCTTCAACTTTTTTGTTCTTCTTCTTCTTCTTCTTCATCTTCATTTTTGTTCATCTTCTTCTTTCTTCTACTACTTCTTCCTTCTCTTTTTTTCTTATTTCTTCTTTTCCTTTCTTCCTCCTCTTTTCTTCTTCTTCTTCCTCCTCTTCATCTTCTTCTTCTTTCTTCTTCTTCTTATTTCTTCTCTTCTTCTTTCTTCTTCTTTCATCTTCTTATTTCTTCTTTTCCTTCTTCTTCTTCTTCTTCTTCTTCTTCTGCTTCTTCGTCTTTATCTTCTTCTTCTTCTTCTTCTTCTTCTTATTATTATTATTATTCTTCTTATTTTCTTTTTTTTCTTCTTCTTCTTCTTCTTTATTCTTCTTCTAATTCTTTTTCTTCTTCTTCTTCTTCTTCTTTCTTTTTCTTCTTCTCTTTCTTCTTCTTATTTCTTCTTCTTCTCCCTTCTTCTTTTCCTTTCTTCTTCTTCTTTCTTCTTCGTCTTCCTTCTTCTTATACTTTTTCTTCTTCTTCTTCTTCTTCTTCTTCTTTCTTATTCATTTTTCTTCTTTATTCTCCTTTTTCTTTCTACTTTTTTTTTCTTCTTTCTTCTTCCTCCTCTTCTTCTTCTTCTTCTTCTACTTCTTCTTCTTCTTCTTCTGCTTCTTCCTCTTCTTTTGCTCTTTTTCTTCTTTTTCTTTCTTCTACTTCCTATTCTTCTTCATCTTTTATCTTCTTATTTCTTCTTCTTTATTCTTCCTCTTCTTCTTTTTACTTCTTTTTCTTCTTCTTCTTCTTCCTTTCTTCTTCTTCTTCTTCTTCTTCTTCTACTACTACTACTTCTTCTTCTTCTCCTTCTTCTTCTTCTTCATCTTCTTCCTTTTCTTTCCTCTTTCATCTTATCTTGTTTTTCTTTCTCTTTCTTTCTTCTTTCTTCTTCTTCTTCTTTTTTCTTCTTCTTCTTCATCTTCTTCTTCTTCTTTCTTCTTCTTCTTCTTCTTCTTCTTTTTCTTCTTCTTCTTGTTTATTATTATTATTCTTCTTCTTCTACTACTACTACTTCTTTTGTATTTCTCTTCTTCTTCACATTCTTTCCATTTTCTCGTCTTCCTCTTCTTTCTCATTTTATTGTTCTTGTTCTTCTTCTTGTTCTTGTTCTCCACCTTTCTTCTCTTCTTCTTTTTCTTCTTCTTTCTTCTACATCTTCTATCTTCTTCTTTCTTGTTCTACTTCTTCTTTCTTCTTCCTCCTCTTTCACCTTCTTCTTCTTCTTCTACTTCTCTCTTCTTCTTTCTTCTTCTTCTCTTCTTCTTCTTCTTCTTATTTCTTCTTCTTCTTCTTCTTCTTCTTCTTCTTCTTTTTCTTCTTTTTCTTCTTCCTCTTCCTCTTCCAATTCTTATTTCTCTTCTTCTACTTCTTCTTCTCTGTCTTTTTGTTCTTCTTTTTCTTCCTTCTTCTTTCTTCCTCTTCTTTATTCTTCTTCTTTCTCCTACTTCTTTCTTCATCATCTTTTTCTTCTTCTTCTTCTTCATCTTCTTTCTTCTTTCTTCATCATCTTTTCGTCTTCTTCTTCAGCTTCTTTTTTTTATTCTTCTTCTTTCTTCTTCTTCTTCATCTTCTTCCATCTTCTTCTTCTCTTTCATCTTCTTTTATCTTCTTTCATCTTCTTCTTTCTTCAATTTGATTCTTCTTCTTCTTTCTTCTTCTTATTGTTCTTGATCTTCTTCTTGTTTTTGTTTTCTTCTTCTCTTCTTCTTCTTCTTCCTTTTCTTTTTCTTCTTGTTCTTTCTCCTCTTCTTCTTCTTCTTCACCTTCCTCTTCTTCTTCTGCTTCTTCTCTTTCTTCTTCTTCCTCTTCTTTCCACTTTATTCTATTTCTTTTATCATCTTCTTTCTTCTTATTCTTTCTTTTACTTCTTCTTCTTCTCCTTTCTCCATCCTCTTCGTTCTTCTTTCTTCTTCTTCTACTTCCCACTTCTTCTTCCTTTCTTCCTCTTCTTCTTCTTTCTTCATCTTCTTCTTCTTCTTCTTCTTCTTATACTTCTTCTTCTTGTTCTTCTTTCTACTTTTTCTTCCACTTTTTCTTCTACTTCCTCTCTCTTCTTCTTCTTCTTCTTCTTCTTCTTCTGCTTCTTCTTCTTCTTCTTTCTTCTACTTCTTCTTCCTTCTTCTACTTTTGTCTTCTTTTGCTTTCATCTTCTTCTTTCTTCTTCTTTCTCATTACTCTTCTTCTTGTTTCTTTATTCTTCATCTTCTGCTTCTTTCTTATTCTTCTTCTTCTTCTTCTTCTTCTCCTCCTTCTTCTTCTTCTTCTTTTTTCTTCTTCTTTTTCTTCTTCTTTCTTCTTTCTTCTTCTTTTTCTTCTTTCTTCTTCTTCTTCCCCCTTCTTTCTTCTTCTCTTTCCTTCTTCTTCTATAATCTTTGTCATAGAAGAAGAACAAGAACAAGAACAAGAAGACAAATAAGAAGAAGAAGATGACCAAGAAAAAGAAAAAGGAGGAGAAGAAGAACTAGAAGAAATAGAAGAAGAAGAAGAAGAAGAAGAAGAAGAAGTAGAAAAAGAGGAATAATAGGAAGATAGTGAAAAAGTGGAAGAAGAAGAAGAAGAAGAAGAAGAAAAAGAAGATGAAGAGGGAGAAGAAGAAGAAGAAGAAGAAGGTGGAAGAAGAAGAGACGAAGAAGAAGAAGAAGAGGATGAAGAAGATGGAGAAGTTGTAAATGATGAATAGGTGGAAGAAGGAAAAGAAGAAGATGCTGATGATGGTGAGTAAGAAATCAAGAACATGAAGAAGAAGTAGGAGAAGAAGAAGTAGAAAGAAATAAGAAGAATAAAACATAGAGAAAGAAGAAGAAGAAGAAGAAGAAGTAGAAACAAAGATGGAAGAAAAAGAACAAGAAGGCGAAGAAGAAGAAGAAGAAGTGGAAGAAGATGAGGAAGAAGAAGAAGAGGCCAAAGAAGAAGAAGAACAAAGAGAAGAAGAAGAAGAGGAAGATGAAGAAGAAGATGGAGAAGGAGAAGGAGAAGAAGAAGAAGAAGAAGAAGAAGAGGAAGAGGAAGAAGAAGAAGAAGAAGAGGAATAAGATGAAGAAGAAGTAGAAGAAGAAGAAGAAGAAGAAGAAGAAAAAAGAAGAAGAAGAATAAGAATAAGATGAAGAAGAAGAAAAAGAAGACATAGAAGAAGAAGAAGAAGACGAAGAAAAAGAAGAGAAGAAGATAATGAAGTAGAAGATGATGAAGATGAAGACTAAGAAGAAGAAGAAGAAGAAGAAGAAGAAGATGAAGATGAAGATAAAGATGAAGAGAAAGAAGAAGAATAACAAGAACGAGAATAACAAGAAGAAGATCAAGACTAAGAAGAAGAAGAAGAAGAGGAGAAGAAAAAGAAGAAGATGTAGAAGATGATGACGACAAGAAAAAAGAAGTAGAGGAAGATGAAGAAGTTAATAATGATGTTGATGATGATAAAAATGAAGAGGAGGAAGAAGAAGAAGAAGAATATGCAGAAGTAGAAATAGAAGAATATGCAGAAGTAGAAATAGAAGAAGATGTGGAAGAAAAAGACGACGAAGAAGAATGAGATGATGAATAAGAAGATGAAGTTGATGAAGAAGAAGCTGGAGGAGAAGAAGAAGAAGAAAAAAATAAAAAGAAGAAAAAATAAAGCAAGAAGAAGAAGAAGATGAAGAAAAAAGGAGGATGAAAAAGAAGAATAAGAAGTAGAAGAACAAGTAGAAGAAGAAGTAGAAGATCAAGGAGAAGAAGAAGAAGAAGAAGAAGAAGAAGATGATGAAGATGATGAAGATGAAGAAGACAAAGAAGAAGATGTAGAAGAAGAGTAAGAAGAAGAAGAAGAAGAAGAATATGATGAAGAAGAAGAAGAAGAAGACAAAGAAGAAGAAGAAGAAGTGGAAAAAGAAGAAGAAGAAGTGGAAGAGAAAGAAGAAAAACAAAGATTAAAGAAGTAGGAAGAAGAAGAAGAAGAAGAAGAAGAGTAAGAAGACAAGAAGTTGAACTTAGCAATGGAGAAGAAGAAGTAGAAGAAGAAGACGGAGGAGGAGGAGGAGGAAAAGAAGGAGAAGAAGTAGAAGATGCTGAAGAAGAAGAAGAAGAAGAAGAAGAATAAGAAGAAGAAGAAGAAGAAGAAGAAGAAGGAGAAGAACAGGAAGAAGAAGAAGTGGAAGAAGAGGAAGATGAAGAAGAAAAAGAAGATGAAGAAGAGGAAGAAGAAGAAGAAGAAGAAGAAGAGGAAGGAGAGGAAGAAGAAGAAGAAGAAGAGGATGAAAACGAAGAAGAAGAAGAAGTGGAAGAAGAAAAAGAAGAAGAAGAAGATGGAGATGTAGAAGAGGAAAAAGATGTGGAAGAAGAATAAGAAGATGAAGAAGACGAAGAAAAAGAAGGAGAAGAAGAAAAAGTAGAAGAAAAAGAATAATAAGAAGAAAGATTTATGCAAGAAGAAGAAAAAGTAGAAGACGAAGAAAAAATGGCAAAGAAGAAGAAGAATAAGAAGACGTAGAAGTAGAAGAAAAAGAAACAGAAGATGAAGAAGAAGAAGAAGAAGAAGAAAAAGAAGAAGAAAAAGAAGGAGAAAAATAAGGAGATGAAGAAGGAGGAGAAGAAGAAGAAGTAAGAGAAGAAGAAGAAGGAGGAGAAAAAGAAGAAGGAGAAGAAGGAGGAGAATAAGGAGGAGAAGAAGAAGAAGAAGAAGAAGAAGAACAAGAACAAGAAGAAGGAGAAGAATACGAAGGAGAATAAGAAAAGGAAGTAGTAGTTGTAGTAGAAGAAGAAAAGAAGAAGAAGAAGAAGAAGAACAAGAACAAGAACAAGAAGGAGAAGAATACGAAGGAGAATAAGAAAGGGAAGAAGTAGTAGTTATAGTAGAAGAAGAAAAGAAGAAGAAGAAGAAGAAGAAGAAGAAGATGATGATGATGAAGAAGTAGAAGAAGAAGCAGAAGAAGAAGAACAAGAAGAAGTAGAGGAAGAAGAAGTAGAAGAAAAGGAAGAAGAAGAAGAAAAAGAAAAAGCAAATGCAGAAGAAAAATAGGAAAAAGAAGAAGAAGAAGAAGAAGAAGAAGAGGAAGAACAAGTAGAAGAAGAAGAAGAAGAAAATGAAGAAGAAGATGAAGAAGAAGGTGATGATGAATAAGAAGATGAAAAAGTTGAAGAAGTAGAAGAAAAAGTGAAAGAAGGAGAAAAAAAGGAAGAAAGAGTAAAAGTAATAGGAGAAGAAGAAGAAGAAGAAGAAGTAGAAGAAGAAGAAGAAGAAGAAGAAGAAGAAGAAGAAGAAGAAGGACAAGAAGAAGAAAAAGTCGAAGAAGAAGAAGAACAGAACAAAGTAGAAGAAGAAGAATAATAATAATAATAATAAGTAGAAGAACAAGTAGAAGAAGAAGGAGAAGAAGATCAAGGAGAAGAAGAAGAAGAAGAAGAAGAAGAAGATGAAGATGAAGAAGACAAAGAAGAAGATGTAAAAGAAGAGTAAGAAGAAGAAGAAGAAGAAGAATATGAAGAAGAAGAAGACAAAGAAGAAGAAGAAGAAGAAGAAGAAGTGGAAGAGAAAGAAGAAAAACAAAGATTAAAGAAATAGAAAAAAGAAGAAGAAGAAGAAGAAGAAGAAGAGTAAGAAGAACAAGAAGTTGAACTTGGTAACGGGGAAGAAGAAGTAGAAGAAGAAAAAGGAGAAGTAGGAGGAGGAAGAGGAGGAGGAGAAAAAGAAGAAGTAGAAGATGCTGAAGAAGAAAAAGAAGAAGAGATAGAATAAGAAGAATCAAAAGAAGAGAAAGATGAAGAAGAATAAGAGGAAGGAGGAAAAGAAGAAGAAGAAGAAGAAGAAGAAGAAGAAGAGGAAGAAGAAGGAGAACGAAGAAGTAGAAGATGGAGATGTAGAAGAGGAAAAAGATGTGGAAGAAGAATAAGAAGATGAAGAAGACGAAGAAGAAGAACGAGAAGAAGTAGAAGAAAATGAATATTAGGAAGAAAATTTTGAGCAAAAAGAGGAAAAAGTAGAAGACGAAGAAAAAATGGCGAAGAAGAAGAAGAATAAGAAGACATGGAAGAAGTAGAAGAAAAAGAAACAAAAGAAGAAGAAGAAGATGATGAAGAAGAAGAAGAAGAAGAAGAAAAAGAAGAAGGAAGAGAAGGAGGAGAAAAAGGAGGAGAAGAAGAAGGAGGAGAAGAAGAAGTAAGAGGAGAAGAAGGAGGAGAAAAAGAAGAAGGAGAAGAAGAAGGAGGAGAATAAGGAGGAGAAGAAGAAGAAGAAGAACAAGAAGAAGGAGAAGAAGACGAAGGAGAATAGGAAAGGGAGGAAGTAGTAGTTGTAGTAGAAGAAGAAGAAAAGAAGAAGGAGAAGAAGAAGAAGATGAAGAAGAAATAGAAGAAGAAGAAAAAGAAGAAGTAGAAGAAGAAGAAGAAGAAGATGAAGAAGAAGGTGAAGTAAAAGCAAATGTAGAAGAAAAAGAAGAAGCGGAAGAAGAATAAGAATAAGAAGAAGAAGAAGAGGAAGAACATGTAGAAGAAGAAGAAGAAGAAAATGAAGAAGAAGATGAAGAAGAAGGTGATGATGAATAAGAAGACAAAGAAGTTGAAGAGGAAGTAGAAGAAGAAAAAGAAGTGGAAGAAGGAGAATAAAAAGAACAAAGAGCAAAAGAAGTAGGAGAAGAAGAAGAAGAAGAAGTAGAAGAAGTAGAAGAAGAAAAAGTAGGAGAAGAAGAAGAAGAAAAAGTCAAAGAAGAAGAAGAGAACGAAGTAAAGGAAGAAGAAGAAGAAGAAGAAGAAGAAGTAGAAGGAGAAGATGATGAAGAAGAAGAAGGAAAAGAAGAAGAAGAAGACGAAAAAGTAGATCAAGAAGATGTATATCTTTTCTTCTTCATCCTCTTCTTCTTTTTCTTTCTTTTTCTTCTTCTTTCTTCCTTTTATTCATCTTCTTCTTGTTCTTTCTTCTCCTTTTTTTCTTCTTCTACATTCTTCCTCTTCCTCAATCTTCTTCTTTTTGTTTTCTTTCTCCTTTCCTTCTTCTTCATTCTTTTGTTTGTTCTTCTTGTTCTTCCTCATTCTTCTTCTTCTTCTTCTTCTTCTTTTTCTTCTTCTTCTTCTTTCTTCTTCTTCTTCTTCCTTCTTTTTCTTTCTTCTACTTTTTCTTTCTTCATGTTTCTTCTTCATTTTCTTCCTTCTTATCCTTCTTCCACTTCCTCTTCTACTACTTCATTCTTCTTATTATTTTTTCTTCTCTGGTATCTTCTTCTTCTTCTTTCTTCTTCATCATCATCTTCTTCTTCTTCTTCTTTCTTCTTTTTCTTCTTCTGCTTCTTCCTCCTCTTCTTCTTCTTCTTCTTCTTCTTCTTCTTTCTTCTTCTTCTTCTTCTTCTTCTTCTTTCTTCTTCTCCTTCGTCTTCTTTCTTCCTCTTTTTCTTCTTCTTCTTCTTCTTCTTTCTTCTTCTCCTTCGTCTTTTTTCTTCTTCTTTTTCTTCTTCTTCTTCTTCTTTCCACTTCTTCTTTTATCTTTTTTTTTCTTCTTCTTCTTGCTTATTCTTCTCATTTCTTCCTCTTCTTATTCTTCTTCTTCTTCTTCTTCTTCTTCTTCTTCCTCTTCTTCTTTCTCTGCTTCTTTTTCTTCCTCTTCTTCCTCCATTCTTCTTGCTCCACTTCTTCTGCTTCGCATTCCAATTCTTTCTTCTTCTCTCTACTTCTTTTTCTTCTTTCTTCTTCTTCTTTCCTCTTTTTCTTCTTTCTTCTTCAATCTTCTTCTTCTTCTTCTTTCTTCTTCTTCTTTTTCTTCTTCTTTTACTTCTACTTCTTCTTCTTGTTCTTCTTTCTTCTTTTTCTTCTTCTTCTTTTTCATTGTTCTTCTTCTTCTTCTTCTTTGTTCTTCTTCTTCTTCAAATTCTTTCTTCTTCTTTTTCCACTTCTTCTTCTTTCTTCTTCTTATTCTTCTTCTTTCTTCTTCTTATTCTTCTTCTTTTTCTTCCTTCGTCTACCTCTTCTTTCTTCTTCTTTTTTCTTATTCTTCTTCTTCTTCTTCTTCTTCTTCTTCTACTTCTTCTTTCTTCTTCTTCTTCTTTCTCTTCTTCTTCCTCTTCTTCTTTTTTATTCTTCCTCTTCTTCTTTCTTTTTCTTTCTTCTTCCTTTTTCTTCTTCTTTATCTTTCTTCTTCAACCTTCATTTTCTTCTTCTTTCTTCTTCTACTTCTTATTATTATTATTATTATTCTTATTATTTTTCTTCTTTCTTTTCTTCTTTCTTCTTCTTTCTTCATCTTCTTTCATCTTCTTCTTCTTTTTACTTCTTTTTCTTCTTTGTTCTACTCTTCTTCTTCTTCTTCTTCTTCTACTTCTTTTCTTCTTCTTATTCTTCTGCTTCTTATTCTTCTTTTCCTTCTTCTTCTTCTTTTTCTTCTTTCTATTTCTTCTCCTTATTCTTCTTTCTTAGTCTTCTTCTTCTTTCTTCTTTGTCACTCTTCTCCTTCATTCTCCTACTTTTTTTCTTCTTTCTTGTTCTTCTTCATTCTTCTTCTTCTTCTTCTTCGTTCTTCTACTTGATTTTCTTCTTCTTTTTCGTTCTTCTTCTTCTTCTACCTGATTTTCTTCTTCTTTTTCTTCATCATCATCTTTCTTCTTCTTCTTCTTCTTCTTCTTCTTCTTCTTCTTTCTTCTTCTTCTTTCTTCATCTTCTTTTATCTTCTTTCCTCCTCTTCTTGTATTTTCTTCTATTTCTTATTCTTCTTCTTCTTCTTCTTCTTCTTCTTCTGTCTTCTTCTTCTTCTTCTTTCATTCTTCTTTATCTTCTACTTTTTCTCTTTCACTTCATTCTTCTTCTTTCTTCTTCTTTTACTACTTCTGCTTCTTATACTTCTTTCTTCTTTTCATCCTTCTTCTTTCACTTTCTTCTTCTTTTTTCATTCTTCTTCTCCTTCTTCTTTCTTCTTCTTTTTCTTCTACTTCTACTTCTTCCATTTCTTATGGTTCTTCTTTCTTCTTCTTCTTATTCTACTTCTGCTTCTTCTTCTTATTCTTTCTTCTTTCTCTTCTTCTTTATCTTCTTCTTCTTTTTCTACTTCTTCTATCTTTTTCTTCTTCTTCTTTCTTCTACTTCATATTTTGTCTTCTTCTTTCTTCTTCTTTTTAAATCTTCTTCTTATTTCTTCTTCTTTTTCTTCTTCTTCTTCAATCTTCTTATTCTTTCTTCTTCTTTCTTCCACTTTTTCTTCTTCTTTTTTTCTTCTTATTCCTCTTCTTCTTTTTTTCTTCTTCTTCTTCTTCTATTCTGTTCTTCTTTTTCTTCATCATCTTCTTTCTTCTTCTACTTCTTTCTTTCTTTTTTTCTTCTTCTTTATCTTTCTTCTTCTTCTTCTTTCTTCTTCTTCTTTCTTCTTCTTCTTTCTTCTCTTTCTTCCTTCTTCTTTCTTCTTCTTCTTCTTCTTCTTCTTCTTCTTCTTAGTTATATTTCTTTCTCCTAATCCTCCTTTCTTCTTTTTCTTCTTCTTCTTCTTCATCTTCTTCTTCTCTATTCTACTTCTTCCCCTTCTTCATCTTCTTATTCTTCTTTTTATTCTTTCATCTTCTTCTTCTTTCTTCTTCAATTTCTTTCTCTTTCTTTTTTCTGCATCTTCTTTCTTCCTACCCTTCTTCTTCTTCTTCTTCTTTTAATTCATCTTCTTCTTCTTCTATCTTTTTCTTCTTCTTCTTCTTCTTTCTTCTTCTTCTTCTTCATTCTTCTTCTTCTTTCATTTTCTTTCATCTTCTTCTTCTTCTTCTTTCTTCTTCTTCTTCTTTCTTCGTCTTCTTCCCTTTTCTGTTTATTTCTTCTTCTTCCTCCTTTCTTCTTATTTCTTCTTCTTTTTCTTTCTGCTTCTTCATCTTCTTTACTCATCTTCTCTTCTTCCTTTTTGTTCTTTGTTCTTCTTTCTTCTTCTTTATTCTACTTCTTCTTTGTACTTCTTTTTCTTCTTCTATTTCTTCTTCTTCTTTCTTGTTGTTTTTCATTCGCCTTCTTCCTCACCTTCTTGTTTCTTCTTTCTTCTTCTTCTTCCTCCTCTTTCTTCCTTCTCTTCTTCTTCTTCTTCTTCTTCTTCTTCTTCTTCAATCTTCTTGTTCTTCTTCCCCTTCTTCATTCTTGTTCTTCTTCTTTCTTCTTCTTCTTTCTTCTTCTTTCTTCTTCTTCTTCTTCTTCTTCTTCTTCATCTTCCTCTTTCTCTTCTTCTTTCTTCTTCCTTCTTTTTCTTCTTGCTACTTCTTCTTCCTTTTTCATTCTGCTACTTCTTCTTTCGTATTCGTCTTTCTTCTTCTTCTTCTTCTTCATCTTCTTCTTCATCTTTCTTCATCTTTCTCTTTCTTCTTCTTTTTTCTACTTCTTCTAATTTCTTTTTCTTCCTCCTTTTTCCTTCTTCTTTCTTCTTTTCCTTCATTCTTTTTCTTCTTCATCTTCTTTCTTTCTTCTTCTTCTTCTTGTCCTTCTTCTACTTCTTCTTTTTCTTATTATTCTTCTTTTTTCTTCTTCTTTTTTTTCTTCTTTCTTCATCTTCTTATACTTCATCTTCTTTCTTTTTCTTCTTCTTCTACTACTTCTTCCTCTACGTTCTTCTACTTCTTCTTTCTACTACTACTTTCTTCTTTTTCTAATTCATCTTCTTTCTTCTTCTTCTTCTTCTTCATTCTTCTTCTTCTTTCATCATCTTCTTTCGTTTTCTTCTTCTTCTTTCTTCTTTTACTCCTTTCTTCTTCTTCATCTTTCATCTTCTTCTTTCAACTTCTTCTTCTCTCTTTTTCTTCTTCCTCTTCTTCTCTCTTCTTGTTCCTATTCTTTTTCATCTTCTTTTCTTGTTCTTGTTCTTCTTCTTTTTCTCTCTACTTCTTCTTCTTCTTCTTCTTCTTTCTTCTTCTGCTTCTTCTTTCTTCTTCTTCTTCTTCATCATCTTTCTTATTATTATTATTCTTCTTCTTCTTCTTCTTCTTCTTCTTCTTCTTTCTTCTTCTTCTTCTTTCTTCTTTTTCTTTATTCCTTTTCTTTTTTCTTCTCTTTCTTTCTTCTTTTTTTTCTTTCTTCTTCTTCTTCTTCTTCTTCTTCTTCTTCTTCTTCTGCTTTTTCTTCTTTGTTCTTCTTCTTCTTCGTTCTTCTTTTTCTTCCCTTTTCTACTTCTTTCTTTTTCTTCCTCCTTCCTTCTTCTTTCTACTTCTTCTTTCTTCTTTGTTTTCTTCCTCTTCTTTTCTTTACTCATCTTCTTCTTCTTCCTTATTGTTCTTTCTTCTTCTTCTTCCTCTTGTTCTTCTTCTTCTTCTTCGTCTTTACACATCTTCTTCTTCTTCTTTCCTGTTCTTTCTTCTTCTTTGTGCTTCTCCATTCTGCTTCTTCTTATTTGTTCTTCTTCTTCTTCTTCTTCTTCGTCTTCTCCTTCTTCTTCTTCTTTTTTGTCTTTCTCCTTCTTCCTCTTCTACTACTTCCCCTTGTTCTTTCTTCTTTTTATTCTTCATTTTCTTCTTCTTCTTCTTTATTCATCTTCTTCTTCTTCATTTTTCTTTCTTCTTCTTCTTCTTTCTTCTTCTTCATCTTTCTTCTTTTTCCTTTTTCTTCTTTCTTCTTTTTTTCTTCTTTCTTCTTTCATCTTCATCTTTTTTCTTCTTATTCTTCTCCTTCTTCTTCATCCTCTTCTTCATTCATCTTCTCCTTCTTTCTTCTTCTTCTTTTGTCTCCTTTTTCTTCCTCATCTTTTCTCTTTTCTTCTCCTTCTTCTTTTTCTTCTTCTTCCCTTTCTTCTTCTTCTTCTTCTTCTTTATCTTCTTCCTCTTCTTCTTGTTCTTCTTCTTCATCTTTGTCATTCTTTTTTTCCGTTCTTCTTCCTGTCTTCTTTGTCTTGTTGTTATTCTTTCTTCTTTTTCTTCTTCTCAGTCTTTCTTTCACTTCTTCTTCTTCCTCTTCTTCTTCTTCCACTTCTTTCTTCTACTACTTCTTCTTCTTCTTCTTCTTCTTCTTCTTCTTTCTCTTTTTTCTTCTTCTTCTTCTTTCTTCTACTCCTTCTGTCTTCTTCTTCTTCTTTTTCGACTTTCTTCTTCTACTTTTTCCCCCTACTTCATTCTTCTACATCTTATTTCTTCTATTTCTTCTTCTTTCTTCTTCTTCTTTCTCCCTCTTCTTCCTTCTTTTTCTTCTTTTTGTTCTTCTTCTATTTTCTTCTTCTTCTTCTTCTTCTTCTTCTTCTTCTTCTTCTTCTTTCTTCTATTTCTACTTCTTGTTTCTTCTTCTTTTTCTTTTTTCTTCTTTCTTCTTTTTCTTCCTTCTTCTTTCTTCTTCATCTTTTTTGTTCTTATCCTTCTTCTTCTTCATCCTCTTCTTCATCCTTCTTTTTCTTTCTTTTTCTTCTTTCTTCTTCTTCTTTTTGTCTTCTTTTTCTTCCCCATCTTTCTTCTTTCTTTTCTTCTTCTTTTTCTTTATCTACTTCCTCTTCTTCTTCATCTTTCTCCTTCTTCTTGCCCTTCTTCTTCCTCTACTTCTTCGTCTTGTTGTTCTTCTTTCTTCTTTTTCTTCTACTCAATCTTTCTTCCTCTTCTTCTTTTTCAACTTTTTTCTTCTTCCACTTCTTCTTCTTCTTCTTTCTCCTACTTCTTTCTTCTTCTTTCTCATCTTTCTTTCTTCTTCTTCTTTTTCGACTTTCTTCTTCTTCTTCTTCTTCTTCTTTTTCTTCTACTTCTTCTATCTTCTTCGGCTTCTTTTTTTACTTTCTTTTTCCTCCTCTTACTTGTACTTCATCTTTCTTCTTCTTCTTCTTTCTTCTACTTCTTCTTTCTTCTTCTACTTCTTTCTTCTTCTTCTTCCTTCTTCTTTCTTCTTTTTCTTTCTTCTTCTCCTTCACACTTTGTCTTCTTCTTATTCTTCTTTCGTTTTCTTCTTCTTTTTCCTTATTCTTTCTTCTTCTTCTTCTATGTTCTTCTTTCTTCTTCTTCTTCCTTCCTCTTCTTCATGTTTCTTCTTCTTCTCATTTTTTCTTCTTCTTCTTCTTCTTCATTATTCTTCTTCTTATTTCCTCTTCTTTTATCTTCTTCCTCTTATTTTTTCTTCTTCTTCTCCTTCTTTCTTTTTCTTCTTCTTCTTCTTCTTCTTCTTCTTCTTATTCTTCTTCTTTTTTCTTCTTCTTCTTCTTTCTCTTTCTTCTTCTTCTTCTTTTTCTTCTTCTTTTCTTTTTATTCTTCTACTTGTTTCTTCTTCATCTTCGTCATCTTTTTCTTTCTTCTTCTTCTTCTTCTGTTTCTTTCTTTTTCTTCTTCTTCTTCTTCTTCCTTCTTCTCCTTCTTCTTCCTCTTCCTCTTCTTCTTCTTCTTCTTCTTCTTCTTCTTCTTCTTTCTTCATCATCTTCTTCTTCTTCTTCTTCTTCTTCTTTATTCTTCTTCTTCTTCTTCTTCTTCTTCTTCTTCTTCTTCTTCCTCTACTTCTTCTTCCTCATGTTCTTCTTTCTTCTTTTTTCTTCTTCTTACTTCTTTGATTTCTTATTCTTCTTCTTCTTTCTTCTTCTTCTTCTTCTTTTTCTTCTTCTTCTTCTTCTTCTTCGTCTTTCTTCTTGTTCTTCTTCTACTTCTTATTTCTTCTGATTCTTCTTCCTTCTTCTTCTTTAGTCATCATCTTCTTCTTTCTTCTTCTTCTTTCTTCTCTTCTTCTTTCTTCTTCATCTTCTTTCTTCTTCTTCCTTCTTTTTCTTTTTCTTTTCTTTTATTCTTAATCCTTCATCTTTTTTCTTGTTATCCATCTTCTTCTTCTTCTTATTCTTCTTCTTCTATTCTCTTCTTGTTCATCCATCATTTTCTTTCTTTTTCTTCTTCTTTCTTCTTCTTCCATCTTCTTTCTTCTCTTTCTTTCTTCTTCTTCGTTCTTCTTCTTGTTCTTCTTCCCCTTTCTTCTTCTTCTTCTTCCTTCTTCTTTTTTCTTCTTCTTTTTTTTTGTTCTTCTTCTTTCTTCTTCTTTCTTCTTCTTCTTATATCTTCTTCTTCATCTTTCTACTTCTCCTTTCTTCTTCTACTTCTTCGTCTACTTCATTATTCTTCTTCTTTTTTCGTCTACTTCTGTCTTCTTCTTCTTCTTATTTCTTCTTATTCTTCTTCACCTTCTTCTTTCTTCAACTTCTTCTTCCTCCTCTTCTTCTTCTTCTATTCTTCTTCGTCTTCTACTTTCTTCTTTTTCTTCTTCTTCTTCTAATTCCTCTTCTTCTTTCTTCTTCTTCTTCTTCATCTTTCTTCTTCTTCTTCTTCTTTCTTCTTTTTTCTTCTTCTTTTCTTTCTTTTCTTTTTTTTCTTCTTCTAATTCCTTTTCTTCTTTCTTCTTCTTCTAATTCATCTTTCTTCTTCTTCTTCTTATTTCTTCTTCTTTCTTCTTCTTTTCTTTCTTCTTCTTTCTTCTTCATTTTCTTTCTTCTTATCCTTCTCCTCTAGTTCCCCTACTTCTTCTCTTTCATTCTTCGAACTTTTCTTCTTTCTTCCTCTTCTACTTTCTTCTTCTTCTATGTTCTTCTACTTCTTTTTTCTTTTCCTTTCTTCTTCATCTTTCTAGTTGCTCTACTTTCTTCTTTCCTTCTATCTTCTTTCTTATTCTTCTTCTTCTTCTTTTTTCTTTCTTCTTTTTCTTCTTCTTCTTCTTCTTCTTCTTCTTCTTCTTCTTCTTCTTCTTCTTTCTTTCTTACTTTCTTCTACTTCTTCTTCCCCATCTTCGACTTCTTTTTCTTGTTCTTCTTTCTTTTTCTTCTTCTTCTTCTTCTTCTTCTTTCTTCTTCAACTTCTTTGCTTTTCTTCATCTTCGTCTTTTTCAACTTTCTTTTACTTCTTTCTTCTTTTTCTTTCATCTTCTTCTTTTTTCTTCTTCTTCTCTTTTCTTCTTCTACTTTCTTTTTCTTCTTGTACCTTTGCTTTCATCTTCTTTTTCTTCTACTAATTCTTCTGCTTGATCTTCTTTCCTCTTCTTCTTCTTCTTCATCTTCTTCTTCTTCTTCTTTTTCTTCTTCTTCAACTTCTTTTTTTCTTCTTCTTCTTCTTCTTCATCATCTTCATTTTTTTTCTTCTTTTTCTTCTTTCTTCTACTTCTTCTTCCTCCTCTTTTTTTCTTCTTTCTTCTTTTCCTTTCTTCCTCTTCTCTTTTCTTCTTCTTCTTCCTCCTCTTCATCTTCTTCTTCTTTCTTCTTCTTTTTCTTTCGTCTTCTCCTTCAGCTTCTTCTTCTTCTTTCTTCTTCTTTTTCTTCTTCTTCTTTCTTCTTTCTCTTCTTTTTCTTCCTCTTCATTCTTCTTCTGCTTCATCCAATTCTTCTTTCTTCCTCTTTCTTCTTTTTGTTCTTATTATTCATCTTTTTCTTCTTCTTTCTTCTTCTTTTTTTATCTTTTTCTTTATTCTTCTTTTTTTTTCTTCTTCTTTCTTCTTTTTCTTTTTCTTTCTTCTTTTTCTTTCTTCTTCCTACCTATTCTTTCTTCCTACCCTTCTTCTTATTCTTCTTCTTCTTCATCATCATCTTCTTCTTCTTCTTCTTCCTCTTCTACTTCTTTCTTCGTCTTATTCTTCTTCTTCAACTTCTTCTTTTTCTTCTTCTTCTTCTTTCTTTTCTTTTTCTTCTTTCTTTTCTTCTTCTTCTTCTTCTTCTTCTCCTTCTTCTATATCTTCTTCTTGTTCTTCTTTCTTTTTTCCTACTACTTCTTTCCACTTCTTCTTATTCTTCATCTTTCTTCTTCTACTTCTTTACTTTTCTTCTTTTTCTTCTTTGTCTTTCTTTTACTTCTTTCTTCTTCTTCTATCCTCTTCTCCTTCTTGCTTCTTCTTTGTTCTTCTTTGTTCTTCTTCTACTTTCTTCTCTTTCTTTTTTCTTCTTTTTTCTTCTTTTTTCTTCTCTTTCTTTCTTCTTGTTCTTCTTTCTTCCTCTTCTTCTTCTTTTTCTTTTTCTTTCTACTTCTTCTTCTTCTTCTTCTTCTTCTTTCCTTTTCTTTTTCTTTCTTCTTATTCCTCCTTTCTACTTCTATTTTCTTCTTTTTTTTTCTTCTTCTTATTCTTCTTTTTCTTCTTCTTGTATTACTACTTCTTCTTTGCCTTTCTTCTTCTTCTTCTTCTACTTCTTTCTTCTATTTCTTCTTTCTTCTTCTCCTTTCCTCTACTTTTTCTTCTTCTTAATTCTTCTTCGTCTTTCTTCTTCTTCTTCTAGCTTCTTTATCTTCTTCTTCTTTCATCTTCTTTTTTGTTCTTTCTTCTTCTTTTTCTTTTTCCTTCCTCTTTCTTCTGCATCTTTTTTCTTCCTACCCATCTTCTTCTTCTACTTCTTCGTCTCCTTCTGTTTCTTATTCTTCTTTCTCTTATTATTCTTTTTTTTCTTCTTCTTCCTTCTTCTTCTTATTATTATTATTATTTTCTCTTTTTTTTTTCTTCATCATCTTCTTGTTCTTCATCCTTCTTCATCTTCTTCTTTTTGTTCTTCTCTTTTTTTCTTCTCTTCTTCTTCTTCTTTTTCATTCTTCTTATTCTTCTTCCTCTTCTTCATTCTTGCTCTTCTTTTTTCTTTTTCTTCTTTCTTCTTTCTACTTCTTCTTGTTCTTCTTCTTCTTCTTCTTCTACTTCTCCTTCTTCTTCTTTCTTCTTTTATCTTCCTATTCTTCTTTCTTCTTCTTTTTTGTACTTTTTTTTTCATCTTCTTCCTTTTTTCATCTTCTTTCTTCTTCTTCTTCTTCTTTCTTCTTCATCTTCTTCTACTTCTACTTTCTTTTCTTATGGTTCTTCTTTCTTCTTCTTCTGCTTCTTTCATTTTCATCTTCTTTTTCTTCTTCTTCTTCTTTCTTCTTCTTATTTTTCATCTTTCTTCTACTTCTTTTTTCTTTTCTTCTTTCTTTTTCTTTATACTTTTTCCTTCTTCTTCTTCTTCTTCTTCTTCTTCTTTCGTCCTCATCTTCTTTCTTCTTCTTCTTCTTTTTCTTCTTCTTCTTACTTCTTCTTCTTCTTCTTTTTCTTTCTTCTATTTCCTCTTCCTTCTTTTTCTTCATTCTTCATCTTGTTCTTCTTCTTTTTTCTTCTGCTTCTTCTTTTTTCTTCGTCTTCTTCATATTCATCTTTTTCTTCTTGTTTCTTCTTCTTCTTCATCATCATTCTTCGTCTTTTTCTTTTTCTTCTTTCTTCTTTTTTCTTTCTTCTTCTTTCTTCTTCTTCCTTTATCTTCTTCTTCTTCTCTATCTTAATTCTTCTTCTTTCTTCTTCTTTTTAGCTTCTTTTTCTTCTTCTTCTTCATTCTTCCTCTTCTTCTTTCTTCTTCCCTCTTCTTCTTCTTCTTTGTTCTTCAATCTACTTCTTCTTTCTGGTTCTTCTGCATTCTTCCTCCTCTACTTTCTCTTTCTTCTTCTTCTTCTTCCATTTTTTCTTCTTCCTTCTACTTCTTATTCTTCTTCTTCTTCTCGTTCTTCTTCAACTTCTTAGGCTTCTTATACATCATCATCATCATCTTCTTCATCTTCATCTTCTTCTATTTCTTCTTCTTCTTCTTCTTCTTCTTCTTCTACTTCTTCTTGTTATTCTTCTTCTACTTCTTCTTCTTCTTCGTCTTCTTGTTCTTCTACGTATTCTTCCTCATGTTCTAGCACTTCTTCTTCTTTTTCTTCTACTAGTTCTTCTTCTTCTTCTTCTACTTTTGTTAAAACTTTTAACTTCAACTTCTTCTTCCTTTTCTTCTCCTACTTCATCTTGATCTTCTAGATCTTCTATTCGTAATTATTCTATTCTTCTTCTTCTTTTTCTTCTTCCTCTTCTTCTTCTTTTTCTTCTTCCCCTTCTCTTACTTCTTCCTCTTCTTTTTTCTTCCAATTCTTCTTATTCTTTTCTTCTTCTTTTTTCCTATCCTTTCTTTTTTCTTCATCTTCTTCTTTCTTCTTATTCTTTGTTCATTTTTTTCTTTCTTCTTCTTCTTTTGTCTTCTTTTTCTTCTTCTTCTCTTTTCTTCTTCTTTCTTCTTTTTCTTTCTTCTTCCTTTTCTTTGTTCTTCTTTTTTCCTCTTCTTATTTTTATTTCTTCTGTTTTCTTCTTCCTCTACTTTGAACTTTTTTCTTTTTCTTCTTCTTGTTTTTTTCATCTTTCCACTTCTTCTTTCTTCTTCTTCTTCTTCTTCTTCCTCTTCTTCTTCTTTCTTCTTTTTCTTCTTCTTCTTTCATCTTTCTTCTTCTTCTTTCCTCTTCATCTTTCTTCTCCGTATTCTTTATTCTTCGAATTTCTTTTGCATCTTCTTTCTTCCTACCCCTTTTCCCCTTGTTTTTCTTCTTCTTCTTTTTCTATCTTCTTCTTCTGTTCTTTTTTATCTTCTTCTTTTTCTTCTTCTTCCTTCTCTTCTTTTGTTTCTTCTTCTTCTTCTTTCTTCTCTTCTTCTTCTTCTTCCTCTTCTCCCTCTCCTCCTCCATCTTTCTTCTTCTTCTCCATTTTCTTTTTCCTTCTTCCACTTCTTCTTTTTCTTTCTTCTTCTTTCTTATTCTTCTTCCTTCTTGTTCTTTCTTCTTCTTTTCTTCTTCTACTTCTTTATTCTTCTTTTTCTTTTTCTTCTTCTTCTTTCTTCTTCTTCTTCTTTCTTTTTCTATTTTTGTCATCTACTTTCCTCTTCTTCATTCTTTTTCTTCTTTTTCTTTCTTCTTCCTTCTTTTTCTTCTTCTTTTTCTATCTTCTTCCTCTTATACTACTACTTTCTTCTTCTTTTTCTTCTTTTTCATCTTCTTCTTTTTCTTATCCTTCTTCTTTGTCATCTTTTACTACTTTTTTTTCTTCTTTCTTCTTCTTCTTCTTCTTCTTCTTCTTCTTCTCCTTCTCCTTCACTTTCTTCTTCTACTTCTTTTTTTTCTTCTTCCTCTTATTCTTTTTCTCTCTTCCTCTTCTATCCTCTTCTTCTTCTTTCTTCTCCTTTCTTCTTCCTCTTTCTTCGTCTACTTCTTTATTCTTCTTCTTCTTTTTCTTCTTCTTTCTTCTTCTTCTTCTTCTTCTTTTATTTTCTTCTTCTAATTTCTACTTCTTCATTCTTCTTGTTCTTCTTTCTTGTTCTTCTTCTTCTTCATCTTCTTCCTCTACTTCTATCTTCTTCTTTCTTCTTCCCCTTCTTCCTTCTTCCTCTTTCTTTTTTTTTCTTCTCCTTTCTTCTTCTTTCTTCTTCTTCTTCTTCTTCTTCTTCTTCTTCGACTTCCTCAACTTTCTTCTTCTTCTTCTTCTTCTTCTTCTTCTTTCACTTCTTCTTTTTTAGGCTCTTCTTTCTTCGTTTTCTTCTTGTTCTTTCTTCTTTTTCTTCTTCTTATTCTTCTTCTTCTACTTTCTTCTTCTTCTTCTTCTTCTCCTTCTCCTTCACTTTCTTCTTCTACTTCTTTTTTTTTCTTCTTCCCTTATTCTTTTTCTCTCTTCTTCTTCTATCCTCTTCTTCTTCCTTCTTCTCATTTCTTCTTCCTCTTTCTTTGTCTACTTCTTTATTCTTCTTCTTCTTTTTCTTCTTCTTCTTTCTTCTTCTTCTTCTTCTTCTTCTATTTTCTTCTTCTAATTTCTAGTTCTTCATTCTTCTTGTTCTTCTTTCTTGTTCTTCTTCTTCTTCATCTTCTTCCTCTACTTCTATCTTCTTCTTTCTTCTTCCCCTTCTTCCTTCTTCCTCTTTCTTCTTTTTTCTTCTCTTTTCTTCTTCTTTCTTCTTCTTCTTCTTCTTCTTCTTCGTCTTCCTCAACTTTCTTTTTCTTCTTCTTCTTCTTCTTCTTCTTTCACTTCTTTTTTTTTAGGCTCTTCTTTCTTCTTTTTCTTCTTCTTATTCTTCTTCTTCTCCTTTCTTCTTCTTCTTCTTCTTCTTTCTTCTCATTCTTTTTCTTCATCTTTCTTCTACTTCTTTCTTCTGCTTCTTTCTTCTTCATCTTCTTTCTTCTTCTTCTTCTTCATTCTTCTTCTTCCTCTTCTTCTTCTTCATCATCTTTCTTCTTTTTTTTTAGCTTCTTCCTTCTACTTATTTTCTTCTTCATCTTCTTTCTTCTTATCCTTTATCATCATCTTCTTCTTCTTCATCTTCTTCGTTCCTCCTCTTCTTTCTTCTTCTTTTTTTTTCTCTTCTTCTCCTTTATATTTTTTCTTATTTCTTGTTCTTCTTTTTCATCTTTCTTCTTCGTCTTCTACTTTCTTCTTCTTCTTCCCCATCTTCCTATTTCTTCTTCTTCCTCTTTCTTCTACTTTCTTTTTTCTTCTTCTTCTTTGTTATTCTTTCTTCCTTCTTGTTCGTCTTTCTTCATCTTCTTCTTCTTCTTCTTCTTCTTCTTTCTTCTTCTTTCTTCTTCTTCTTTCTTCTTCTTCCTTTTCTTCTTCTTCTTCATTCTTCTTCTATGCTATCTTCATCTTTCTATTTTCTTCTTTTTCTTTGTTCTCCTTCTTCTTCATTGTTGTTATTCTTCTTTCATCTTCTTCTTCTTTCCCTTCTTCTTCTTCATAATTCTTCCTGGTCTTCTTCTTCTTCCTTCTTCTTCTTCTTCCTTCTTCTTCTTCATTTTTGTTCTTCTTCTTTCTTCTTCTTCTTTCATCTTCTTATTCTTCGTCATCTCCTTTCCACTTCTTGTTTCTTCTCCTTCTTTTTCTTCTTCTTCCTCTTCAACTTCTTCTTCTCTCTTCTTCTTCGTCTTCTTCTTCTTCTTCTTCTTCTTTCTTTCTCCTTCTTCTCCGTCTTTTTCTTTCTTCCTTCTTGTTCTTCTTTCTTCAACTTCTTTCTTCTACTTCTTCATTCTTCTTCTTCTTCTCATTCTTCTTCTTCTCATTCTTCTTCTTTCTTTTTCTTCTTCTTCTTCCTTCTTCTTCCTTCTTTTCTTCTTCTCTCTACTTCTTCTTTCTTCTTCTTCTTTCTTCTTCTTCTTCTTCTTCTTCTTCTTCTTTTTCTTCTTCTTCTCCTTCTTCTCCTTCTTCTTCTTCTTCTTCTTAACTGTTGCCATTCTTTCTTCTTCTTCTTCTTCTTCTTCTTCTTCTTCTTCTTATTCTACTTCTTTTTCTTCTTCTTCTTCTTCTTCTTCATATTCTACTTCTTTTTCTTCTTCTTCTTCTTCTTTCTATTCTTCTGTCTTCTTCTTTCTTCTTCTTTCTTCTTCATTTTTCTTCCTCTTCTTCTTCTTCTTCTTCATCTTCAACTTTTTCCTTCTTCTTCTTCTTCTTCTTCTTCATCTTCAACTTTATTCTTCTTCTTCTTCTTTTGCATCTTCTTCTTTAACTTCTTCTTTTTCTGTGTGTTCTTCTTTCTTCTTTTACTTCTACTTTCTTCTTCTTCTTCTACTTCTTGTTGTTGTTCTTCTTCTTCTTCTATTTCTTCTTCTTCTTCTTCTTTTATTTCTTCTTCTTCTTCTTCTTTCTATTCTTCTGTCTTCTTCTTTCTTCTTCTTTCTTCTTCTTTCTTCTTCTTTCTTCTTCCTGTTCTTCTTCTTCTTCATCTTCAACTTTATTATTCTTCTTCTTCTTCTTTTGCATCTACTTCTTCTTTAACTTGTTCTTCTTTTGTTTTTTCTTTTTTCTTCTTTTACTTCTTCTTTCTTCTTCTTCTTCTACTTCTTCTTCTTCTTCTTTCTTCTTCTTCCTCTTCTTCATCTTTTTTCTATTCTTCTTCTTCTTCTTCTTTCTTTTACTTCTTTCTTCTTCTTCTTCTTTTTCCTTCATATTCTTATTCTTCATTCTTCTTCTTCTTCCTCTTCTTCTCCTTCTTCTTCTTTCTCCTTCTTCTTCTTCCTCCTCTTTCTTTTGCTTCTTCTTTCTTTTTCTTCTTTCTTCTTCTTTTTTTCTTCTTCACTCTTCTTCATTTTTTTCTTCTTAACCTTCTTCTTCTTCTTTTTCTTCTTCTTTCTTCTGCTTTTTTCTTCTTCTTCTTCATCTTTTTCTTATTTCTTGTTCTTCATCTTCTTCTTCATCTTTCTTCTTCTTCTTCTACTTTCCTCTTCTGCTTCTTCTTCTTTCTTCTTTTTCTTCTTTCTTCTTCTTCTTTCCTCATTTTCTTCTTCATTCTTCTTATTCTTCTCCTTCTTTCTTTTTCTTCTTCTTGTTCTTCTTCTTCTTCTTCTTCTCTTCTTCTTCTTCTTCTTCTTCTTCCTTTTCTTCTTTCTTCTTCTTCTTCTTTCTTCTTCTTCTTCCTTCTTTCTTTTTCCTCTTCCTTTTTCTTGTTCTTCTTCTTTCTTCTTCTTCTTCTTCTTTCCATTTCTTCTTCTTTCTTCTCTTTCTCCATCTTCCTCTTCTTCTTTTTCAAACTCTTAATCATGTTTCTTCTTCCTCTTCTTTTTCTTCTTTTTTCTTCTTCTTCTTCTTTATTCTCCATTCTTCTTGTTCTTCATTCTTTTTTCTTCTTCTTTTTCTTTCTTCTTCCTCCTTTCTTTTTCTTTCTTCTTCTACATGTTTTTGCATTTCTTCTTCTTCCTCTTCTTTTATTTTCTTTTACTTCCTCATTCTTCTTTTTCTTTCCTCTTCATCTTCTTTCTTTTTCTTCTTTCTTCTTCTACTCTTTTATTCTTCTTCCTCTTCTTCTTTCTTCTTCTTCTTCTTCATTCTTTTATTTCTTCTTTCTTCTTCTTCTTCTTCTTCTTCTTCTCATTTTTTCTTCTTTCTCTTATTCTTTCCTCTTTTTCTTCTTTCTTCTTCTTCTTCTTCTTCTTCTTCTTCTTCTTTCTTCTTCTTTTTGGTCTTCTTCTACTTCCTCAATTTCTTATTGTTCGTCTTTCTTCTTTTCTTCTTCATCATCTTCTTCTTTTTCTACTTCTTCTTCTTCTTCTTTCTTCTTCTTTATCTTCTTCTTCGTCCTTCTTCTTCTTCTTCTTCTTCTTTTTCTTCTTGTTCTATCTTCTTTTGCTTCTTCTTCTTCTTCTTTCTTCTAATTTATCTTTCTTCTTTTTCTTTCTTCTTCTTTTTTTTCTTCTTCTTATTTCTTCTTCTTCTTCTTATTATTATTCTTCTTCTTCTTCTTCTTCTTCTTCTTCACTCTTCTGATTCTTTCCTCTTCTTCTTCTTTCTTCTTCATCTTCTTTCTTATCTTTATTTCTTCTTCTTCTTTCTTCTTCTTCTTCTTCTTCTCCTTCTTCTTCTCCTCCTTCTTCTTCTTCTTCTTTCATCTTCTTCTTTTTTTCCTTTCCTTTTCTGCTTCCTTCTTCTTCCTCCTCCTTCTTCCTCCTTTCTTATTCTTCTTTCTTCTTCTTCTTCTTCTTCATTGCCTTTTTTCTACTTCTTCTTGTACTTCTTTCTTCAATTTCGTCTTTCTTCTTCTTTCCTCTTCTTCTTTCATCTTCTTTCTTCTTCTTTTTTCTTCTCCTTCTTTTTCTCATTCTTCTTCTTCTTCTCCTTCTTCTTCTTCTTCTTCTTCAAATTTTTCTTCTTTCCTCTTCTTCTTCTTCATCTACTTCATTCATCTTTTTCTTCTTTCTTCTTCATCTTTCTTCTTCTTTTTCTTTCTCCTTGTTTTTTCTACATCTTCTTTCTTTCTACCCTTCTTCTTTTTCTTCTTCTTCTTCTTTCTTCTTCTTCTTCTTCTTCGTCTTCATTTTTTTATTCTTCTTTCTCTTCTAATCCTTCTTCTTCTTCTTCTTTCTTCTTTCTTCTTCTTCTTCTTCTTCTTTCATCTTCTTCTTCTTGGTTATTATTCTTTGTTCTTTTTCTTCTTTCTTCTTCTTCTTCTTTCTTCCTCTTATTCTTCTACTTCTTCTTCTTCTTCTTCTTTATAATTCTTCTTCCTTCATCTTCTTTTTCCTCTTCTATATTCTTCGTCTTCTTCTCCTTTATCATTCTTTCTCTTCTTTAATCTTCTTCTTCTTCTTCTACTTTCCTTTTCTTATTATACTTCTTCTTTTTCTTCTTCTTTTTCTTCTTCTTTCTTCTTCTTCTTCTTCTTCTTCTTCTTCTTTCTTCTTCTTCTTTCTGCTTCTTCTTGCTCTTTATTCCTTTTCATCTTCTTCTTCTAGTCCTTCTTCTTCTTCTTCTTTCTTCTTCTTCTTCTTCTTCTTCTTCTTCTTTCTTCTTTCTTCGTTCTTCTCCTTCTTCCTTTTTTCTTTCATTCTTCTTTCTTCTTCTTCATTCTTCTTCATCTTCTTCATCTTCTTCTTTTTATTCTTCTTCATTCTTCTTCTTCTTTCTTTTTCTTTCGTCTTCTTCTTCTATCATCTTCTAACTCTTCTTTTTTCTTATTATTCTTTTTGTACTTCTTTTCTACTTTTTTCTTCTTCTACTTTATTCATTCTTCTTCTTCATCTTCTTCTTCTTCTTCTTTCCTCGAATTCTTCATTTTTTTTTTCTTTCTTCTTCGTCTTTTTTCTTTTTGTTCTTCTACTTCCTCCTCTTCTTCTTCTTATTCTCTTTCTTTTGCTTCGTCTTCTTCTTCTTCATCTTTGTCTTCCTTTCTTTCTGCTTTCTTCTTCTTCCTTTTTCTTCTTCTTTCTTCCTTTTTCTTCTTCTTTGTTATTCTTTCTTCCTTGTTGTCTATCTTTCTTGTTCTTCTTCTACTTCTACTTTTTTCTTCTTCTTCTTCTTCTTCTTCTTTTTTCTTCTTTGTTTTTCTTCTTCTTTTTTATTCTACTTCTTCTTCTTCTTCTTCTTCTTTCTCTTCTTCTTCTTCCACTTGCTCTTCCTCTTCTTTTACTTCTTCTTCTTCTTTGTTCTTCTTTGTCTTCTTCTTTTTATTTTCTTCTTCTTCTTTGTTCTTCTTCTTCTTCATTTTTGTTCTTCGTATTTCTTCTTCTTCTTTATTTTTCTCCTTTCCACTTCTTCTTTCTTCTCCTTCTTTTTCTTCTTCTTCTTCTTTAGCTTCTTCTTCTTCTTTCATCTTTTTCTTCTTTCATCTTTTTCTTCTTCTTCTTCTTCTTCTTCTTCTTCTTACTCTTTCTTTCTCTTCATCTTCTCATGCTTTTTCTTTCTTCTTCTTCATCCATTTTTATTCTTCTTTCTTCTTCTTCTTCGTCTTCTTCTTCTTCTTCTTCTTCTTTCTTCTTTACCTTCTTCCTTCTTTCTTCTTCTTCTTCTCTCTTCTTCTTCCTCTTCTTCTTCTTCTTCTTTTTTCTTCTTCTTCTTCTTCTTCTTCTTCTTCTTTTCTTTCTTCTTCTTCTTCTTAATTCTTGCTCGTCTTCTTTCTTCTACTTCTTTCTTCCTTTTTTTCCTTCTTCATGTTTCTTCTTCTTTTTCCTTTTTTCTTCTTCTTCTTCTTTTTTCTACTTTCTTCTTCTTCTTCTTTCTACTTCTTACTTCTTCTTCATATTCTTCTTCTTCTTCTTCTTCGTTTTCTTCTTTTTTTACTTCATCTTTCTTATTCTTCTTCTTCTTCCTCTTCTTCTATTTCTTCATGTTCTTCTTTCTTCTTTTAGTTCTTCTTCTTTCTTCTTCTTCTTCTTCTTCTTCTTCTTCTTCTTCTTCTTCTTCTTCTTCTTCTTCTTTCTGCTTCTATTTTGTTCTTTCTTCTTCTTCTTTTTTTCCTCCTCTTTATTTTTCTTCTTCTTTGGCATCTTTTTTATTCTTGTTCTTCCACTTCTTCTTTCTTTTTCGTCTTCTTTTTCTTCTTTATTTGTCTCTTCTTTTTGTTTCCTCTTCTTCTTTGTTCTCACAATTCTTTCTTCTTCTTCTTTGTTCTTCTTTCTTCCTTCGACTTTCTATCCTTTCTTCTCCTAGTTCCTCTACTTCTTGTTCTTAAACTTCTTTCTTGTTCTTCTTCTTCTTCTATCTTCTACTTCTACCTCTTCTTCTTTCTTCTCCTACTTCTTCCTTTTTCTTCTTCTTCTTTGTTTTACTTCATTTTCTTCTTCTTTTTCTTCTTCTTCTTCTTCTTCTTCTTCTACTTCTTTCTTCTTCTTCTTCATTCTTCTTCTTCCTCATTCTTCTTCTACTACTTTCTTCTTCTTCTTCCTCATTATTCTTTCTTCTTCTTTCTTCTTCCTCTTCTTTCCTCTTCTTTTGACTTCTTCTTTCTTCTTCTTTCTTCTTCTTCTTCTTCTTCATCTTCTTCTTTTTCTTCTTCTTCTTCTTCCTCATCTTCCACCTTTCTTCTTTTTCTTCTTTCTTTTTCTTTCTTCTTTCTTCTTTTTTTTCTTCTTTCTTCTTTGTTCTTCTTTTTTCTTCCTTTTCTTCTTATTCTTCTTTCTTCTTCTTTTTATTCTTGATCTTCTTCTTCTTCCTCCTCTTTTTCTTCTTCTTCTTCTTCTTTCTCTTCTTTTCTCTTTTTTCTTCTTCTTCTTTCTTCTTTTTACTTCTTTCTTCTTCGCTCTTCTTTGTTCATCTTCTTTCTTCTTCTTCTTCTTCTTCTTACATTTTCTTCTTCTTCCTCTTCCTCTTTCATCTTCTCCTTCTTCGTCTTCTTTCATCTTTTACATCTTCTTCTTCTTCTTCTTCCTTTAACTTCTTTCTTCTTCTTTTTTCTTTTTCTTCTTCTATCTTCTTCTTCTTCTTCCATCATCTTATTTATTCTTCTCTTTCATCTTCGACATTCTTCTTCTTTTTCTTGTTTTTTTTGCTTCCACTTCTACTTCTTTCCTCTTGGTCTTTTTCTTCTTTTACTTTGTTCTTTTTCTTCTTTTTCTTTATTTTTCTCCTTCTTCTTCTTCTTCTTCTTCATTTTATTCTTCTTCTTCTTCTTCGTTCTTTTTCTTCTTCTTCTTCTTTCCTTTTTTCTTCTTCTTCTTCTTTCTTTTTCTTCTTCTTTGTCTTTTTCTTTCTTCTCGTTCTTATTTCTTCTTCTTTTTCCTTCTTCTCCTTTCTTCTTCTTTTTCCTTCTTCTCCTTTCTTCTTCTTTTTTCTTCTTCTATTTTTTCGTTCTTTTCTTCTACTTATTCTTCTTCTTCCTTATTCCTTCTTATTCTTCTTCCCTCTTCTTCGTCATTCTTCTTCTTCTTCTTCTTCATCTTCTTCTTTCTTGTTCTTTTTTCTTCTTATTTGTTGTTCACTTTCTTCTTCATCTTTCTTCTTCTTCTTCTTTCCTCTTCTTCTTCTTCTCCCTCTTCTTTCTTCTTTTTCTTCCTTTTCTTTTTCCTTCTTCTTCTTCTTCTTCTTCTCTCTTCTTCTTCTTCCTTCTTCTTCTTTCTTCGACATCTTCTTCTCCTTCTTTTTTTTTTTTTCTTATTTCTTGTTCTTCTTCTTCTTCTTCATCTTTCTTCTTCTTCTTATTCTACTTTCTTCTTCTTCCTCTTCCTCTTCTTTCCTCTTTCTTCTTCTTTTCTTTTCTTCTTCTTTCTTCCTTCTTCTTCTTTGTTATTCTTTCTTCCTTCTTGTTCTTCTTCTCTTCTTCTTATTTCTTCTTCTTATTTCTTCTTCTTCTTCTCTTCTTCTTATTTCTTCTTCTTTTTCTTCTTCTTTTTCTTCCTCTTCTTCTTCATTCTTCTTCTTTCTTTTTCTTCTTTTTTCTTATTTTTCCTCTTCTTCTTCTTCTTCTTCTTCTTCTTTCTGTTTTCTTCTTCTTTGTTCTTCTTCTACTTCATTTTCGTTCTTCTTCTTTTTCTTCTTCTTCTTCTTCTTTCTTCTTCTTCTGCTTTCTTCTTCTCCTTTGCACTTCTTCTTTCTTCTTCTTTTTCTTCTTCTTATTTTTCAACTTCTTTTTCTTCTTTCTTCTTCTTCTTCTTCTAGTTCTTCTTCTTCTCTTTCTTCTTCTACTTTCTTCTTCTTCTTCGTTCTTCTTCTTCATCTTTTTCTTCTTTCTTCTTCTTCTCTCTTCTTCTTCTTTCTTCTTCTCCTTCATTCTTGTTCTTCTTATTCTTCTTCTTCTTCTTCTTCTACATCTTAAATCTTGCCAATCTTCATTCATCTACTTCTTTCTTCTTCTTTTTCGTTCCTCTTCATCTTTCTTCTTCTTTTTCCTTCTTCTTTCTTCTTCCTCTTCTTTCTTTTACTTTCATCTTCTTTCTTCTTCTTTCTTCTTCTTCTTCTTCTTCTTCTTCTTCCTCCTTCTTCTTCTTCTTCTTCTTTGTCTTTCTTCTTTTTCTTGTTCTTGTTCTTCTTCTTTTTCTTCTTTACTTTTGTTATCTACTTCTTTCTTCTTCTTCTTATTTTTTCTTCTTCTTTCTTCTTCTTCTTATTTTTTCTTCTTTCTTCTTCATCTTTGACTTTTTCGTTTTCCTTCATCTTCCACTTATTCTATCTTCCTCCTTCTTCTTCTTCTTCTTCTTCTTCTTTGTCTTTCTTCTTTTTCTTGTTCTTGTTCTTCTTCTTTCTCTTCTTTACTTTTGTTATCTACTTCTTTCTTCTTCTTCTTATTTTTTCTTCTTCTTTCTTCCTCTTCTTCTCCTTCTTCTTCCTTCTTCTTCTCATCCTTCTTTCTTCTTATTCTTCTTTTTTTATTTCTTATTCTTCTTCTATCTTCTTTTTTGTTCTTCTTCTTCTTCTCTATTCTTTTTCTTCCTTCTTCTTCTTCTTTCTGCTTCTTCTTCTTTCTTCTTCTTCTTTCATTTTCTTCTTCTTCTTCTTCTTCTTCTTATTTTACTTTTTCCTTCTTTTTCTTCTTCTTTTTCTTTCTTCTTCTTCTTTCTTCTTCTTCTTTCTACTTTTTCTTTCTTCTTCTTCCTTCTTCTTCTTCTTCTTTGCTCTTCTTCTTCTTCTACTTGTTCTTCTTTTTTCTTCTTGTTCTTCTTCTTTCTTCTTCTTTTTTGTTCCTTTTCTCTCTTCTTCTTCTTTCTACTACTTCTTCATCATCTTCTTCTTCGTCTTCTACTTATTTCTTCCCCCTCTTCTTTCTTCCACTTCTTTCCTCTTCGTCTTCTTCTTTTGTCTTCTCTTTTCTTCTTCCCCTACTGCTGTCTTCTTCCTCTTTCTTCTTCTTCTTTTTTCTTCTTCTTTCTTCTTCTTGTTGTTCTCCTTCTTTTCTTCTTCTTCTTCTCTTCTTCTTCTTCTTTTAATTCTTCTTCTTCTTCATGCTCTTCTGTCTTTCTTTTCTCCTGCTTCTTTCTTCTTCATCTTCTTCTTTTTCTTCTCCTTTTTCTTTGTCTTTCTTTTAGTTGTTTTTTTACTTCTTCTTTCTTCTTCACTCTCCTTCTCCTCTTCCTCTCTTATCTCGTATTCTTTCTACTTCTTCCTCTTCTTCTTCCTCTTTATTCTTCTTATTCTTATTTCTTTTTCTTCTTTCTTCATCTTTTTGTTTCTTCTTCTTCGCTTTTTTTCTTCGTCTTTCTTCAACTTCTTTCTTCTTCTTCTTCTTTGTTTTTCTTTCTTCTTATTCTTCTTTCTTCTTCTTCTTCTTCTTCTTCTTTTTCTTCTTCATCCTTTTTCTTTTACTTGTTCTTCTTTTTTTTCTTCTTTCTTCTTCTTCTTCGTTTTGTTCTTTATTCCTCTTCTTCTTTCTTCTCCTCCTTTCTTCTTCTCCTTGTTTCTTCTTCTAATTCTTTCTTCTTCTTTCTGCTTCTTTTTCATTCTTCTTCTTCTTATTCTTTTTCTTCTTATTCTTCTCCTTCTTCTTCATCTTCTTCTTTATTCTTCTTCTTCTACTTCATCTTCTTCCATCTTCTTCTTCTTTTCTTTTCTTTTCTTTTTCCTCTTCTTTCTCCTTCTTCTTCCTTCTTATTCTTCTTCCTTCTTCTTTATTCTTCTTCTTCTTTCTTCTTCTCTTCCATCTTCTTCTTTCTTTTTCTTCTTCTTTTTTCTTTTTCTTTCTTCTTCTTCTTCTTCTTGTTCTTCTTCTTTTTTCTTTCTTAATTTTATTCTTTGTTCTTCTTCTTTTTTTTTCTTTCTTGTTCTTCTTTATTTTTCCTTTTCTTTTTTCATCTTTCTTATTCCTCTTTTTCTTTCTTTTTCCACTTCTTTCTACTTTTTCCTCTTTGTCTTTTCTCTTTCTTCTTCTTCTTTTTTCATCTTTCTTCTTCTTCTTCTCAATTTTCCTTCTCCTTCCTTTTCTTTCTCCTTCTTCCTCTTTCATATTCTTCTTCTTCTTTGTTCTTTTTCTTCTTCTTCGATCTTCTTCTTTCTTTTTCTTCTTCTTTCTTCTTTTTCTTTCTTCTTCTTCTTCTTTCTTCATTTTAACCATTATTCTTCTTTTTTCTTTTTCTTTCTTCTTCTTCTTCTTCTTCTTTCCTATTCTTTTTTCATCTTTCTTGTTCCTCTTTTTCTTTCTTTTTCCTGTTCTTTCTTTTTCTTTCTTTTTTCCTCTTTGTCTTTCTTCTCTTTCTTCTTCTTTCTCCTTCTTCTTTTTTTGTCTTTCTTCTTCTTCCTCTATTTCATTCTTCTTCCTCTTCTTTCTTCTTCTTTCTTCTTCTTCTTCTTCTTCTTTCTTCGTCTTCTTCTTTCTTCTTCCTCTTTTTTTTTCTTCACTCTTCTTCTTCTTTCATCCTCCTTTACTTTCTTCCTATTTCTTCATCATGTTTCTTCTTCTTCTTTTTCCTTCTTCTTCTTCTTCTTCATAATCTTCTTCTTCTTCCTCCTCCTCTTCTTTCTTCTTTCTTCTTTGTTCTTCTTCTTTCTTCATTTTTCTTTATTCTTCTTTCTTCTTCTTGTTCTACTTCTTCTTCTTCTTTCTCTTCTTTCCTTTTTCTTCTTCTTCTTTCTTTTTTTTGCTTGTTTCTTCCTATTCTTCCTTCTTCTTTCTTCCTCTACTTCTTTCTTCTTTTGACTTCTTCTTCTTCCTCTTCTTCATCTTCATCATCATCTTCTTCTTCCTCTTTTTCTTCTTCTTTCTCCTTTTTCCTCTATCTTCTTCTTCTTCTTTCATCTTCTTTCATCTTTAACCTTTTTTCTTCTTTTCTCTTCTTCTTTCTTCTTCTACTTCTTCATCATCATCATCTTCTTCTTCTTCCTTTTCTACTTCTTTTTCTTCTTGTTCTTCTTTCTCTTCTTCTTCTTTCTTTTCTTTCCTCTCTCTTCATCTTCTTCTGTCTTCATTCTACTTCTTTCTTCTTTGCACTTCTTCTTTCTTCTTCTTCTTTTTTCTTTTTTCCTCTTCTTATTCTTCTTCTTGTTTTTCTTCTTCCACTTCTTCTTCTTCTCTCTTCTTTTTCTTCTTCATTTTTCTTCTTCTCCTTCTTCTTCATTTTAATTCTTTTTCTTCATTTTTCTTGTTCTTTTTTGTTCTTTTTTCTTCTTCTTTCTTCATCTTTCATCTACTTCTTGGTTCTTGTAATTCTTCGTTCTTCTTTTTCTTTCTTCATCTTCTTATTTGTTCTTCTTCTTCTTTTTCTTCTTCATCTTCTTTTTCTTATTATTCTTCTTCTAAATCTTTCTTCTTCTTCTTCTTCTTCCTCTTCTCTTTCTTCTTTCTTCTTCTTCTTCTTCTTTCTTTTTCTTCTTCTTCTTCTCCTTCTTCATCTACTACTTTTTTTCTTCTTCTCTCTTCTTCTTCTTCTTCTTCTTCTACTTCATTCTTCTTCTTGTTCTTCTTCATCTTCTTCTTCTTCTCTTTCTTCTTCACTCTTCTTCTTCTTTCTTCTCCTTTCTTCTTTTTCTTTCTTCTTCTTCTTCTTTCTTCTTTTTTTTCATTCTTCTTCCTCTTTTTTCTTCTTCTTTCTTCTTCATCTTTCTTGTTCTTTCTTCTTCTTTCTTCTTCATATTCTTTTTTTTTTCTACTTCCCTCCTCTTCTTTCTTCTGTTCTTCTTATTCTACCTTTTTCTTCTTCTTCTTTTATTCTTCTTCTTTTCTTCTTCTGCTTATTCTTCATATTTTTCTTCTTCTTCGTCCTTCACTTCTTTCCTCTTTCCTCTTCTTCTTCTTTCTTCTTTTCACTTCTTTCTTCTTCTTCTTTCGACTTCTTTCTTCTTTGTTGTTCTTCTTTCTTCTTCTTCTTCTTCTTCTACTTCTTCTTTCTACTTCATCATCATCATCATCATCATCATCATCTTCATCTTCTTCTTCTTCTTTCTTTTTTTTCTTCTTCTTTCTTGTTCTCCATCTTCTTCTTCTTCTTTTGTCTTCTACTTCTTCCTTCTTCTGCATTTTCTTTGTTCGTCTTCATTCTTCTTCATTTTCTTCCTTCTTTTTCTTTCTTCTTTCTCTTCTTTCCTCTCCTACTTTCTTCTTTTTCTTCTTTCTTCTCCTTCTTTCTTCTTCTTCTTCTTTGTTATTCTTCTTCTTCTTTTTTTTTGTTTCTTCTGCTTCTTTCGTCTTCATCATCTTGTTCTTCCTTCTCTTCTTGTTCTCCTTTTTCTTCTTCTTCTTCTAATTCTTTCTCTTCTTCTTTTTCTTCTCCATTCTTCTTCTTCTTCTTCTACTTCTTGTTCTTTCTTTTTCTTCTTCGTCTTTTTCTACTTATTCTTCTTCTATTTCTATTTCTTCTTCAACTTATTCTTCTTCTTGTTCATTCTTCATCTTCTTCTTCTTTTTTCTTCTTTTTCTCCTTCTTCATCTTCTTCTTCTTTCTTATTCTCCTTCTACAACTTCTTCCTTCTTCTTCTTCTTCTTCTTCTTCTTTCTCCATCTTCCTTCTTCTTCTTCTTCTTCTTCTTTCTTCTTTCTTCTTCTTTCTTCTTCCTCTTCCTAGTTCTTCTCTTTTTTCTTTCTTCTTCTTCTTCTTTCTTCTTCTTTTTTCTTCTTTTTCTTCTTCTTCATCTTCTTTCTTCATCTTGTTTCTTCTTCTTCTTCTTATTATTATTATTCTTCTTCTTCTTTCTTCTTCTTCTTCTTCTTCTTCTTCTTCTTCTTCTTTCTTCTTCATCTTCTTTCTTCTTCTTTTTTCTTTTTCTTTCCCATTCTTCTTTCTTCTTCTTATTTCTTCTTCTTCTACTTCTTCTTTCTTGTTCTTCTTCCTTCTTCATCATTCTTGTTCTCCTTCTTCTTTCTTCTAGTTCTTTCTTCTTCCTCTTCATCCTTGTTCTTCTTCTTTCATCTTCTTCTTTCTTCCTCTTTCTTCTTTCTTCTTCTTTCTTTTTCTTCTTCTACTACTTCTTCTTTTTGAACTTCTTCATCTTCTTTTTCTTCTTCTTTCTTCCTCTTTTTACCGCTTCTTCTTCTTCTTCTTCTTATTTTTTCTACTTATTTCTTCTTCCTCTTCATCCTTCTTCTTTTTCTTTCTTCTTCTTTCCTCTTCTTTCTTTTTCTATCTTCTTATTTTCTTCTTCTTCTTCTTCTTCTTCTTCTTCTTCTTCTTCCTATTCTTCTTCTTCATTTTCTTCTTTTTTCTTTTTCTTCTCCTTCTTTCTTCTCCATTTTCTTCCTTCTTATACTTCTTCTTCTTCTTCTTTTCCATCTTCGTTTTTCTTCTTCTTTCTTTCTCTTCTTTCATCTTCTTCTTCTTCTTTCTTCCTCTTTCTTTTCTTCTTCTTTCTTCTACTTTCTTCTTCTTTCTTCCTCTTTCTTTTCTTATTCTTTCTTCTTCTTTCTTCTTTGCTCTTCAACCTTCTTCTTCATGTTCTTCTTCTTCTTCTTCTTTGTTGTTCTTCTTCTTCTCCTACTTCATCTTATTCTACTTCTTCTTGTTGTTCTTCTTCTTCATCTTATTATTATTATTATTATTATTATTCTTTTCTTTCTCTTCTTTCCACTTTCTTCTGCTTCTTCTTTCTTCTTTTATTCATTCTTCCTCTTCTTTCATCTTCTTTCTTCTTCTTCCTCTTCATTTTTCTTTCTTCTTCATCTCCCTCTTCCTCTTCTACTTCTTCTTCTTATTCTTCTTTTGCTTCTTCTTTCTCTTCTTCTTCATCTTCTACCTCTTCTTTCCTCTTTCTACTTCTTTGACTTTCTTCTTTTTACCTCTTTCGTCTTTGTTCTCGTACTTACTTCTTCTTCCTTCTTTGTTCTTGTACTTTCTTCTTCTTTTTTGTTATTATTGTTCTTGTTCTTCTTCTTCATCATCTTTTTTCTTCTTTCTCTTCCTCTTCTTCATCTTCTTTCTTCTGCTTCTTTTCTCTTTTTCTTTTTTTTTTCTTTTTTTTCTTTTTCTTCTACTTCTTCTTCATTCTTCTTCTTCTTCTTTCTCCTTGTCCTTTTTCTTCTTTCTTCTTCTTCTTTCCTTCTCTTCTTTCATCTTTTATTTTTTCTTCTACTTCGTTCTTCTTAATTTTCTTCCTTCTTATCCTAAATCTTCTTCTTCTTATTCTACTTTCTTCCTCTTCTTTCTTGTTCTTCTTCTTATTCTTCCTATTCTTCTTCTTTCTTACACTTCTTCTTCTTCTTCTACTTTTTCTTCTACATTTTATTCATTCATCTTATTCTTCTTCTTCTTCTTCTTATTTCTTCTTTCTTCTTCTTCTTTCTCATTCTTTCTTTTTTGTTCTTTGTTCTTCTTTTTTTTCTACTTCTTATTCTTCTTGTTCTTCTTCTTCTTCATCATCTTCTTTTCTTCTTCTTGTTCTTCTTCTTCTTATTCTATTCTCTTCTTTCTTGTTTCTTCTACTTCTTCTTCTTTCTATTTTTTACTTTTTTTCTTTTTCTTTCTTCTTTGTCCTTCCTCTTCTTTTTTTCTTCTTATTGTTGTTGTTGCTCTTCTTCTTCTTCTTCTTCTTCTTGCTTCTTCTTCTTCTTCTAATTCTTCTTCTTCTTCTTCCTTTCTGTTCTTGTCCTTCTTCTTCTTATATCTTCTTCTACTTCTTCTTTTTATTCTTTCTTCTTCATCTTCATTGAACTTCTTCTTTCTTCTTCTTCTTCTTCTTGCTTCTTCTTTCTTCTTCTTCTTCTTCACACTTCTTCTTCATTCTTCTTCTTTCTTGTTTTTTTCCTCTTCTTCTTCTCTTCTTCTTCTTCTTCTTTTATCTTCTTCTTCTTCTTTTTCTTCATCTTCATTTTCTTTCTTCTTCTTGTTTCTTTTTCTTCTTCATTTATTCTTATTCTTCTTATTCTTGTTCTTCTTTCTTCTTCTTTTTCTTCTTCCTTCTACTTTTTTCTTCTTTTTCGTCCTTTTTTTTTTCTTCTTCTTCTTCTTCTTCTTCAGCTTCTTCATCTTCTTTCTTATTGTTCTTCCTTCTTCATTCTTGTTCTTCTTCTTTTTTCTTTGACTTCTTTCTTCATCCTCATCCCTCTTCTTCTTTTTTCCTCTTCTTCATTCTTCTTTCTTCTTCTTTCTTCTTTCTTCTTCTTCTTATTTTTTCTTATTATTCTTCTTCATTTTCTACTTCTATTTTAATTTCTTCTTCTTCTTCTTCTACTTCTACTTCTTTTTTATTCTTTTCTTTATTCTTCTTTTCCTTTCTTCTTCTTATTCTTCTTCTTCTTCTTCTTTCTTCCTTTTTTTCCTTCTTCTTCTTTCTTCTTCTTCTTCTTCTTATTTCTTCTACATATTTCATCATCCTTTTAATCCTTCTTCTTTTTCTTTCTTCTTCTTCCTTCCTCTTCTTTCTTCTTCTTCTTTCTTCTTTATTTTATCTTCTTCTTCTTCTTCTTTCTCTTCTTCATTTTTCTTGTTCTTCTTCTTCTTATTCTTCTTTTTTCTATTACTTCTACTTCTTCATCATTTTCTTCTTTTTTTTGTTCTCCTTCTTTCTCCTTCTTCTTCTTTCTTCTCCATCTTCTTCCTTCTTATCCTTCTTCTTCTTCTTCTTTTTCTTCTTCTTTCTTCTTCTTTGTTTTTCTTCTTCTTTTCTCTCTTCTTTTCATCTTCTTCTTCTTTCTTCCTCTTCTTTTCTTCTTTTTCTTCTTTCTTCTTTGCTCTTCTTCTTTCCTCTTCATGTTCTTCTTCTTCTTCTTCTTCATTATCTTATTCTGCTTCTTCTTCTTCTTCTTCTTCTTCTTCTTATTCTTCTTCTTCTTCTTCTTCTTCTTCTTCTTCTTCTCCTTCTTCCACTTCTTTCTCTTCTTTCCACATCTTCTTCTTCTTTCTTCTTTTTACTTCTTTCTTCCTCTTCTTTCATCTTCTTTCTTCTTCTTCTTCTTTCTTTTTTCTTCTTTTTCATATTTTTCTTCCTCTTGTACTTCTTCTTCTTCTTCTTTTTCTTCTTCTTTGTTTTCTTCCCCTTCTTTCCCTTTCTGCTTCTTTGCCTTTCTTCTTTACCTCTTTCGTCTTTTTTCTTATACATACTTCTTCTTTCTTCCTTGTCCTTGTACTTTCTTCTTCTTTTTTGTTCTTATTGTTCTTCTTCTTCTTCTTCTTCATCTTTCTTCTTCTTCTTCCTCTTCTTCTTCTTCTTCTTCTTCTTTTACTTCTTCTTCATGTTCTTCTTTCTACTTTTTCTTTTTCTTCTTTCTTCTCTTCTTCTCTTCTTCTTTCTTTATCTTCTTCTTCTTCGTCTTTCTTCTTGTTGTTCTTCTTTCTTCTTCTTTCTTCTACTTCTTTCTTCTTTTTCTCTTTCTTCTTCATCTTTTTCATCTTCTTCTTCTTCTTCATTCTTCTTCTTCCCATTCTTCTTCTTCTTCTTTTTCTTCTTTCCTTTTGTCCTTTTTCTCCTTTCTTCTTCTTCTTTCCTTTTCTTCTTTCTTCTTCTTATTTTTTCTTCTTCTTCATTCTTCTTAATCTTCTTCCCTTCTTATCCTTCATCTTCTTCTTCTTCTTTCATCCTCTTCTTTCTTCTTCTTTCTTCTTTTTTCTTTTGTTGTTCATGTTTTTCTTCTTCTTCTACTTCTTCTTCTTCATTTTATTCTTTCTCCTTATTCTTCTTCTTCTTCTATTTTCTTTTTTCTTGTTCTCGCTTATTCTTTCTTTTTTGTTCTTCTTTCTACTTTTTTTTCTTCATCTTATTCTTCTTGTTTTTCTTCTTCTTCATCTTCTCTTTTCTTCTTCTTCTTCTTTCTCTTCTTTGCTCTTTCTTCTTCTTCTTCTTCTCCCTTCTTTTCACTTTTTCTTCTTCTTTCTTTTGTTTCTTCTTTTTGCTTCTTTCTTCTTTTTCTTGTTCTTCTTCTTCTTCTAACTCTTCTTCTCCTTCTTCTTCTTCTACTTCTACTTCTGTTTTCTTTTTTCTTCTTCTTCTTCTTCCTTTCTGTTCTTGTCCTTCTTAATCATATTTCTTCTTCTACTTCTTTTTATTCTTTCTTCTTCATCTTCTTTCATTTTCTTCTTTCTTCTTCTTCTTTCATCCTCTTCTTTGCTTCTTTCTTCTTCTTTTTCTTCTTCCTCTCTCTTTCATCTTCTTCTTCTTTACACTTCTTCTTCATTCTTCTTCTTTCTTCTCCTTCTTCCTTATTCCTTTCATCTTCTTCTTTTTTCTTCTTTTTATTCTTTCTTCTTCTTCTTCTTCTTCTACTTATTTCTACATCTTGTTCTTTTTCTTCTTCATTCTTCTTCCTCTTTCTTCTTTTTGCTTCTTCTTCTTTATCTTTTTTCTTCTCTTCCACTTCTTCTTCTTCTTCATCTTCTTCTTTTTTCTTCTACTTCTTCATCCTTCTTCTCTTGTTCTTCTTCTGCATGTCTTCATTTTTTCTTTTTCCTCTTCTTCTTCTTCTTTTGTTTCTTCTTCATTCTTCTTCCTCTTCTTCTTCTTCTTCTTTTCTCCTTGTTCTTTCTTTTTCTTCTTGTTCTTTCATCTTCTACTTCTACTTTCTTCTCTTCTTCTTCTTTGCATCTTCTTGTCTTGTTCTTGTTCTTCTTTTGCTACTTCTTCTTCTTATCTTTTTTCTTGTTTTCTTTTCTTCTTGCATCTTCTTCTTTCTTCTACTTGTTCTTTCTTCTTCTTCTTCTTCTTCATCTTCTACTTCTTCTACTTTCTTCTCTTCTTTTTCTTCTTCATCTTCTTCTTATATTTCTTCTTCTTCTTCCTCTACTTCTTTTTCTTCTTTCTTCTTTCTTTCTTCTTTCTTCTTCTTCTTCTTCTTCTTCTCTCTACTAATTATTCATAGCCTTTCTTCTTCTTCTTCTTCTTCTTCTTCTTCTTCTCCTTCTTCTTCTTTCTTCTACTACTTCTTTCTTCTTCTTCTGTCTTCTTCTTCTTCTTTCATCTTCTTCTTCTACTTCTTTCTTCTTCTTCTTCTTCTTCTTCTTCTTTCTTCTTCTTCATCTTTTACTTCTTCTTATTCTTCTTCCTACTTCTTTCCTTTTCTTCTTCTTCCTATACTATTCTCTTCTTCTTCTTTCTTCAGTTTTTTTTCTTATTTTTCTTCTTTCTTCTTTCTTTTGCACCTTTTTTCGTCCTACCCTTCTTTTTCTTCTTCTTCTTCTTTCTCCTCCTCTTCCTCTTCTTCATTTTCTTTCTCTTCTTCTTCTTCTTATTCTTATTCTTCTTATTTCTTCTTCATGATCTTCTTCTTCTTTCTTCTTCTTCTCCTCATTCTTTCTTCTTCTTGTTATTCTTGTTCTTCTTCTTCTTATTTATTCTTCTTCTTCTTCTTATTCTTCTTCTTTCTTCTTCTTCTTCTGCATCTTCTTTTCTTTTCTTCTTCATTTTTTTCTACTTCTTCTTCTTACTCTTCCTCTTCTTCTTCCTCGACTTCTTCTTCTTCTTCTTCCTCTTCCTCTTCTTTGCTCTTCATTTTATTCTTTCTTCTTTACTCTTTCTTCTTCTTCTTTGTTCTTCTTTCTTCCTTTTTGTCCTTTGATTCTCTTCCTCTTCTTCTTCCTCTTATTCTTCTGTCTTCTTTTTCTTTCTTCTTTTTCCTTCTTCTTTATCTTCTTTCATCTTCTTCCTCTTTTTTCTTCTTATATCATCTTCCTCTT
>JAIUJO010001026.1:87500-121258 GCA_023846275.1 Vanilla planifolia
ATCTTCTTCTTCTTCTTCTTCTTCTTCTTTTTTATTCCAATTTTTCTTCTTCTTCTTCTTCTTCTTCTTCTTCTTTCTTCTACTTCTTCTTCTTATTATTTCTTCTTCTTCTTTTTCTTCTTCTTCTATCTTCTTCTTCTTCTTCTTCTTCTTTCTTCTTCTCCTCCTTCTTCTTCTTTTTCTTCTACTTTCTTCTTTTTATTCTTTCTTCTTCTTTCTTCTTCTTCTTCTCCTTCTTTTTATTCTTTCTACTTTTCTTCTTCTTCTTCTACATCCTTCTTCTTCGCTCTTCTTGTTCTTCATCTTCTTCTTCTTCTTCGTCTTCTTCTTCTTCTTCTTCTTCTTCTTATTTTTCTTTCTTTCTTCTTCTTTTTCTTCTTTTTCTTCTTTCATCTTCTTCTTCTTCTTCTTCATCCTCTTCTTCTTCATCATCTTTTTCTTCTTTTTCTTTCTTTCATCTTCTTCTTCTTCTTCTTCCTCTTCTACTTCTTCTTCTTCTTCTTATTTCTTCTTCTTCTTCTTCCTCTTCTTCTTCTTCTTTCCTCTTCTTCTTCCTCTTCAACTTCTTCTTCTTCTTCTTCTTCTTCTTCTTCGTCTCCTTTCTTCTTCTTCTTCTTCTTCTACTTCTACTTCTTCTTCTTCTTCTAATTATTTCTTCTGCTTCTTCTACTTCTACTTCTTCTTCTTCTTCTAATTATTTCTTCTTCTTCTCCTTTCTTCTTTTTTTTCTTCTTTCTACTTTATCTTCTTCGTCTTCTTTCTTCTTCCTCTTCTTCTTTTTCTTCTTCTTATTCTTTCTTCTACTTCTTTCTTCCTCTTTCTTCTTATTATTATTCTTCTTCTTTTTATTCTTTCTATTTTTTCTACTTCTTCTTCTTCATTCTTCTTCTTCTTCTTCTTCTTCTTCTTTCTTCTACTTTACATTGTCCTTCATTTTTTCTTCTTTTTCTATCTTCTTCTTCTTCTTCTTCTTCTTCTTCTTCTTCCTCCTCCTCTTTCTTCTTCTTCTTCTTATTTCTTCATCTTTTTCTTCTTCTTTCTTCTTCTTCTTCTTCTTCATCATCTTCTTCTTTTTTTTTTCTTCTTCTTTGTCTTCTTTCTTCTTCCTCTTCTTCTTCTTCTACTTCTTATTGTTCTTCTTCTTTCTTCCACTTCTTTTTTCTTCTTCCTTCTTTTTGTTCTTCTTCCTTCTTTTTGTTCTTCTTCTTTCTTCTTCTTCTTCTTCTACTTCTTCTTCATCTTCTTCTTCTTCTTTCTTTCTTTCTTCTTCTTCTTCATTCTACTTCTTTTTCTTTTTCTTCTTGTTATTTTTTCTTCTTTTTTCTTCTTCTTCTACTTCTTCTTTTTTTCCTCTTCTTTCTTCTTCTTCTTACTTTCTCTTCTTTCATATTCTTCTTCTACTTCTTCTTTTTCTTCTTCTTCCTTCTACTTCTTTTTTTCTTTCTTCTTCTTCTTCTTCTTCTTCTTTCTACTTGTTCTTCTTTCTCCATTTTTCTTATTCTTCTTTCTCTGACTTATTCTTTCTTCTACTTTTTCTTATTCTTTGTCTTCTTTCTTTTTCACCTTCTTTTATTTCTTATTCTTCTTTCTTCTACTTCTTCTTGCTTGTTCTTTCTTCTGCTTCTCCCTTCTTCTTCTTTCTTCATCTTCTTCTTCTTCTTTCGCTTCTTCCTCTTCTTCTTCTTTAATCGTCTTCTTCTTTCTTCTTCTTTCCTCTTCCACTTTCATATTTTTTCTTTTTTCTTTTTCTTCTTTATCTTCTTTTTCTTCTTCTTCTTCTTCTTCTTCTTCTTAATTCTCATACTTCTTCTTTCTTCTTCTTCTTCCTTCTTCTTCCACTTTTTTCCTCTTCCTTGTCCTTATTCTTCTTCTTTCTTTTCCTTCTTCTTCGTCGTCTTCTTCTTCTTATTTCTGATACTTCTTTCTTCTTCTTCTTTCTTCTTCCTCTTTTCTCTTCTTCTTTCTTTTTCCTCTTCTTCTTCTTCCTTCTTCTTCTTCTTCTTCTTCTTCTTTTACTTCTACTTCTTCATCTCGTTCTTCTTTCTTCTTCTTCTTCTTCTTCTTCTTCTTTCATCTTCTTTTTCTTCTTCTTCTTTTTTCTTCTTCTTCTTCTTATTTTTCTTCTTTCTCCTTCTTCATCTTCTTCTTCTTGTATGACTTCATCTTCTTTCTTCTTAAACTTCTTCTTCTTCTTCTTTATTCTTCTTCCTCTTTCTTCTTCTTCTGCTTCTTTTTTCGACTCTTTTCTTCTTCTTCTTCTTTCTTCGTCTCCTTTCTTCTTCTTCTTCTTCTTTCTTCGTCTCCTTTCTTCTTCTTCTTTCTTCTTTTTCTTCTTCTTTCTTTCTTTGTTCTTCTTCTTCTTCTTCTCCTCCTTCTTCTTCTATCTTCTTCTTTTCTCATCCATCTTCTCTTCCTTCTTCTTTCTTCATCTTCTTCTTCTTTTTCTTTCATGTTCTTCTTCTACTTCTTCTTCTTCTTCTTTCTTCTTCCTCTTTGTCCTTCTTCTTTCTTCTTCTTATTCTTTCTTCTTTTTCTTCTTCTCCTTCTTCCTTATTCTGCTTCTTCGTTATCTTCTTCTTCTTTTTCTTCTTCTCCTTCTTCGTCATCCTCTTCTTATTTCTTTTTCTTCTTTATCCTTCTTCTTTCTTCTTTTTTTCTTTCTTCTTCTTTCTTCTTATTATTCTTCTTCTTCTTCTTCTTCTTTCTTCCTCTTTTTCTTTCTTGTTCTACTTTCTTCTTCTTATTCTTCGTCTTGTTCTTCTTCTTCTTTCTTCATCATCTTTTTTTCTTTCTTCTTCTTTCTGTTTCTTCTTCTTGTTATTCTTCTTCTTCTTTCTTCTACTTCTTTTCTTCTTCTTCTTTTTTCATCTCTTCTTTCTTCTTCATCTTGTTTCTTCTTCTTCTTCTTCTTCTTCTTTTACTACTTCTTCTTCTTTCTTTTTCTTCTACAACTTCATCTTCTTTCACCTTCATCTTCTTCTTCTTCTTCTTCTTTATTTCTCTTCCTCTTTTTTCTTCTTCTTCTTTTTCTTCTTCTTTCTTTTTCTTTCCTTCCTTCATCTTCTCCTTCTTCTTCTTCTTTCTTCATATTCTTCTTTGTTTTCTTTCTTTTTCTTCTTCAATCTTCTTCTTTCTTCTTCTTCTTCTTTTTTTCTTCTTTCTACTTCTTCTTCTTTCTTCTTTCTTCTTCTTCTTCTTCTTCTTCTTCTTCTTCATCTTCTTATTCTTCTTTCTTCTTCTTCTACCTTCTTCTTCCTTCTTTTTCTTCTTTCTTTTTCTTCTTTTTCTTCTTTCTTCTTCTACTACTTCTTCTTCTTATTTTTCTTCTTTCTTCCTTTTATCCTTCTTCTTCTTTCTTCTTATTTTTTCTTCATCTTTTTTTCCCATTTCTTTCTTCTTCTTCTACATTCTTCTTCCTCCTCTTTGTTGTTCTTTCTTCTTCTTTCTTCTTCTTTCTACTCCTTCTTCTTCTTCTTCTTCATTCTTCTCCTTCTGCTTCTTCTTTTACTACCTCTTGTTTCTTTTCTTATTTTTCTTTCTTTTTCTTCTTCCCCTTCTTCTTTTTTTTTCTTTTTCTCCTTCTTCTTCTTTCCTCCTCTCATCTTCTTCTTCCTCTTATTCTTCTTAATCTTATTCTTTGTTCTTGCTGTTCTTCTTCTTCTTCGTCATTTTTTTTCTTATTTCTTATAATTCTTTTTCTACTTCTGCTTTGTTCTTCTTCTTCTTCTTCTTCTTTCTCCTTCTTCTTCTTTCTTTTTCTTCTTCTTCTTTTTTCTTCTTCTTCTTTCTTCTTCTTCTTCATTCCTCTTCTTCTTCTTTATTCTTAGTATTCTTCTTCTTCTTGTTCTTCTTTCTTCTCCATCTTCCACTTCTTCTTTCTTCTTCTTATCTATCTCTTCTTCTTCTTTCTTCTTCTTTCTTCCTCTTCTTATTTCTTCTTCTTCTCCTTTCTTTCTTTTTCCTCTTCTTTCTTCTTTCTTCTTCACCTTCCTCTTTCTTCTTCATTCTTCTACTTCTTCTTCTTCTTCTTCTTCTTCTTCTCTACTTCTTCTTTTGCTTCATACTTCTCCTTCTTTTTTCTTTTTCTTCTTCTTCTTTTTCTTCTTCTTCTTCTTCTTGTTCTTCTTCGTCTCCTTCTTCTTCTTTTTCTTTTTCTTCTTCTTCTTCTTCTTCTTCTTCTTGTTTCTTCTTCTTCTTCCTTTTGTCTTCTTTCTTTGTAGTCTTCTTTTTTCTTCTTCTTTCTACTTCTTCTTTATTCTTCCTATTCTTTCTTCTTCTTCTTCTTCTTCTTCATCCTCTTTTTCTTCTTGTTCTTCTTCTTCTTCTTTTTCTTCTTCTTTCTTGCTCGTCTTCTTTTTTCTTCTTCTTTCTTCTTCTTCTTCTTCTCCTTCTTCCTCTTTCTTCTTCATCTTCTTTCTTCTTCATTCTTCTTTGACTTGTTTCTTCTTCTTCTTTCCTCTTTTTCTTCCTTGTTCTTCTTCTTCTTCTCTTCGTCTTGTTTCTCCTTCTTCTTCTTCTTCTTCTTCTTCTTCTTTCTTCATGATCTTTTTTTTTTCTTTCTTCTTCTTTCTTCTTCTTCTTCTCGTTATTCTTCTTCTTCTTTCTTCTTCTTCTTTTCTTTTTTCTCCTTTTTTCATCTCTCTTTCTTCTCTTGCTTCTTCTTCATCTTCTTCCTCTTCTTCTTTCTTTTTGTTCTTCATTTTTCTTCATTCTTCTTCTTCTTGTTCTTCTTCTTCTTCTTTCTTCTTTCTTCTTCTTTCTTCTTCTTCTTCTTCTTTCTCTATCTTTTTCTTCTTCTACTACTTATTTCTTCCTCTTCTTCTTCCTACTTCTTCTTTCTTCTTCTTCTTCTTCTTTCTTCTTCTTCTTCTTCTTCTATCTTCTTGCTCTTCTTTCTTCTTCTTTCTTCTTCCTCTTCTACTTTCTTGTTCTTTCTTCTTCTTCTTCCTCTTTCTTCTTCTACTTCTTTCTATTTTCTTCTTTTCCTTTCTTCATCTTCGTTCTTTTTTCTTCTTCTTCAACTTCTTCTTTTTCTTGTTCTTTCTTCCTCTTACTCTTTTTTTGCTTCTTCTTCTTTCTTTTTCTCCTTCTTCCTCTTCTTCTTTCTTATTCTTCTTCATTTTCTTCTTTCTTTTTCATCTTATATCTGTTGTTCTTCTTCTTTATCTTCATTTTAATTCTTCTTCAATCTTCTTCTTATTTCTTGTTCTTCTTCTTTCTTCTTCTTCTTCTTTCTTCATCATTCTTCTTTTTCTTCTTCTTTTTCTTCTTCTTCTTTCTTCATCATTCTTCTTTTTCTTCTTCTTTTTCTTCTTCTTTTTCTTCTTCTTCTTTTTCTTCTTCTTCCTCTTCTTCTTCTTCTTCTTCTTCTTCTTCTTCTTTCTTTTTCTTCTTTTTTTCTTCTTGTTCTTTTCTTCTCTTCTTCCTTTCTTCTTCTCTTCTTTCTTCTTCTTCTTTCTTCTTCTTCTTCTTTCTTCTTCCTCTTCTTTCTTCTTGCTTGTTCATCTTCTTTCTTCTTCATTCTTCTTGTTCTTCTTCTTCTTCTTCTTCTCCTTCTTCTTTCTTCTTTCTTCTTCTTCTTCTTCTTCTTTCTTCTTTCATGTTCTTCTTTCTTCTTCTTTTGTCGCTTTCCTCTTCTTCTTCCTCTTCTTTCTTCTTCTTTTCTTCCTCTTCTTCTTCTTCTTCTTTTTCTTCTTCTTCTTGTACTACTTCTTTGTCCTTCTCCTTCTTCTTGTTCTGTGTTCTTCTCCTTCCCCTTCTCCTTCTTTTTTCTTCTTCTCCTTATTCTTCTTCTTCTTCTTCTTCTTCTTCTTTCTTATTCTTCTTTATTCTTATTTTTCTTCTTCTTTTTCTTCATCTTCTTCTTTCTTCTTCTACTTCTTTTTCTTGTCTTTTTCTTCTTCATCTTCTTTCTTCTTCTTTTTTCTTCTTGTTCTTTCTTCTTCTTCATTCTCCCTTTTCTTCTTCTTCTTCTTCCTGCTTCTTTCCTCTTCTACTCATTTCTTCTTCTTCTTTCCTCTTATTCTTTCTTCTTCTTTTTCTTCTTCATCTTCTTCTTCTTCTTCTTCTTCTTTCCACTTCTGCTTTCTTCTTCTTCTTTCTTCTTCCTCTTTTCTTCTTTCTTCATCTTCCATCTTCTTCTTCTTCTTCCTTCTTCCTCGTCTTGTTCTTCTTCTCTTCCTCTTTTACTTCTTCTTTCTTCTTCTTCGTTTACTTCTTCTTTCTTCTTCTTCTTCTTCAATTTTCTTCTTCTTTCTTCCTCTTTGTTCATCTTCTTATTACTCTTCTTTTTCTTCTTCTTCTTCTTCTTCTTCTTCTTTCAGCTTTATTGCCTTTCTTTCTTCTTCTTTCTTCTTGTTCCTCCTATTGTTTCTTCTTCTTTTTCTTCTTCTTCTTCTCCTTCTATCTTCTTCTTCTCCTTCTTTCTTCTTCTACTTCTTCTTCTTGTTCTTTTTCTTCTTATATTTCTTTCTTCATCTCAATCTTCTTCTTATTTCTTCTACTTCTTATTCTTCATTTTCTTCTTCTTTCTTCTTTTTCTTCTGTGTTCTTCTTCTTCTTCTTTTTCTTTCTTCATCTTCTTCTTCTTTCTTTTCTTTTTTTTTTCTTCTTCTTCTTCTTATTTCTTCTTTTTGTTTCTTCTTCCACTTTCCACTTCTTCTTTCTTCTTCTTCTGTCCTATTGTTCATCTTTCTTCTTCTTCTTCTTTTTCTTTTAGTTCTTCTTCCTATCTCTTCTTCTTATATTTCTTCTACTTCCTTCTCCTTCTTCTTCTTCTTCTTCTTCATCTTCTTCTTCTTTTTCTTTCTTCATCTTCTTTCCTCTTCTTCTTCTTCTTTCCTCTTCTTCTTCTTTCTTCTTCTTCATGTTTTTCTTCTTCTTCTTCTTTCTTCTTCATCTTCTTATTCTTCTTCTTCCTTCTTCATCCTCTTCTTCTTCTTTCTTGTTCTTCTTCTTCTTTCTTCTTCTTCTTTCTTCTTCTTCGTCTTCTTCTTCTTCTTTCTTCTTCCTCCTCTTCTTCTTCTTCTTTTTCTTCTTCTTCTTCTTTCTTATTCTTCTTCTTCTTTCTTATTCTTCTTCTTCTTTCTTATTCTTCTTCTTCATCCTTGTTCTTCTTTCTTCTTCTTCTTCTTTCTTATTCTTCTTCTTCCTTCTTCTTTCTCCATTTTCTTTCTTCTTCTTCCTCTTTCTTCTTCTTTTTCTTTCTCCTTCTTCATTTTTCTTCTTCGTCATTCTTATTCTTTTTCTGCTTCTTCTTTCTTTTTCTTCTTTCATCTTTTTTTTTCTTTTGGTTCTTCTTTCTTCTTCTTCTTCTTCTTCTTCTTTCTTCATCTTCTTCTTCTTCTCATTTCTTCTTCTTTTTTTTCCTTTTCTTCTTTCTTTTTCGTTTTCTTTTTACTTCTTTCTTTTTCTTCTATCTTCTTTTTTCTCATTATTCTTTCTTGTTCTTCTTTCCCCTCCATCATCATTCTTTCTTCTTCTTCTATCTTCTTCTTCTTCTTCTATCTTCTTCTTATTCTTCTTCTTCTTCTTCTACTTCTTTCTTGCTCTTCTTCTTTCTTAATCTTCTCTCTAATTCTTTTTATTTCTTCTTCTTCTTGTTGTTTTTCTTCTTCTTCTTCTTTCTTCTTCTTTCTTGTCTCTTCTTATTTTTCTTCTTTCTTCTTCTTCTTCTTCTATCTTGCTCTTCTTCTTCTTTCTTTTTCTTCTTCCTTCTCCTTCATTCTTCTTCTTTCTTCTTCTTCTTCTTTCTTCTTCGTCTTCTTCTTCTTCTTTCTTCTTCTTCTTCTTCTTCTTCATCTTTCTTCTTCTTCTTCTTATTGTTCTTCTTTTTCTTTCTTCTTCTTCTTTCTTCTTTTTCTTCTCCTATTTCCCTCTTCTTCTTCTTCTTCTTCTTCTTTCTTCTTCTTATTCTTTCATCATCTTCTACCTTCTTCTTTCTTCTTCTTCTTCTTCTTCTTCTTCTTCTCTCTTCCACTTCTTTCTTCTTCTTCTTTCTTCTCTTTCTTCTTATTTCTTCTTCTTTTTCTTTCATCTTCCTCTTCTTTATTCTTCCCCTTCTTTCTTATTCTTTGTTCTTCTTCTTCTTCTTCTTCCTTTTTCTTTTTCTTTCTTCGTCTTCTTCCTCTTCCACTTCTTCTCCTTCTTGTTCTTCATTCTTCTCCTTCTTCTTCTTTCATCTTCTTCTTCTTGTTCTTCTTCTTTCTTCTTCTTCTTTCATCTTTTTCCTTTATCTTCTTCTTCTTCTTCTTCTTATTCTTATTCTTCTTTCTTCTTCTTTTTCTTCTTTCTTCTACTTCTTTCTTCTTCTTCTTTCTTATTCTTCTACCTTTTTCTTCTTCTTCTTCTTTCTTCTTCTTCTTCTTCTTCTTCTTCTTCGTTCTTCTTATTCTTCTTCGTTGTTTTTATTCTTCTTCTTCTTCTTTCTTCTACTTCTTTTTCTTTCTTTACTTCTTTCTTCTACTTCTTTCTTTTCTACTTCTTTATTCTTCTTCTTCTTCATTATTTTTTTCTTCTTATTCATCTTTTTCTTTCTTCTTCTTCTTCTTCTTTCTTCTTTACTTCTTTCTTCTACTTCTTTCTTTTCTACTTCTTTATTCTTCTTCTTCTTCATTTTTTTTGTTCTTATTCATCTTTTTATTTCTTCTTCTTCTTCTTCTTCTTTTTCTTTAACTTCTATGTTTTTCTTTTTCTTTCTTCTTCATCTTTCTTCTTTATTTTCTTTCTTCTTATCATTCTTCTTCTTCTTCTTCTTTGTTCCTCTTCTTTTTTCTTCCTCTTCCTTCTTTTTCTTACTTCTTCTTCAGTCTTCTTCTTTCTTCTTCTTCTCTTTTGTTTTTGTACTTCTTCTTTCATTTTTTTCTACTTCCTCTTCGTTCTTCTTCTTCTCTCTTGTTTTTGTTCTTCTTCTTTCATTTTTTTTTGCTTCCTCTTCGTTCTTCTTCTTGTTTTTCTTCGTCCTTCTTCTTCATCTACTTCTTCATTCATCTTCTTCTTTCATCTTCTTTCATCTTCTTCTCTCTTTTTATCTTTTTTTTCTTCTTATCATCTTGTTCCTTCTTCTTCTGCATTTTATTTCTTATTTTTCTTCTTTCTTCTTCCTCTTCTTCTTTTTCTTCGTCTTCTTTCTCTTCTTCTTCTTCTACATTCTTACTTTCTTCTTCTTCTTCTTCTTATTTTTCTTTTTTTTTTCATTTTGTTCTTCTTCATTTTTCTTCATCTTCTACTTCTTCCTCTTTCTACTTCTTCTTTTTCTTCTTCTTTAATCATTTTCTTGTTTATTCTTTTTTTTTCTCCTACTTATTTCTTCTTCGTCTTTTTTTCCTCTTCTACCTTATTCTTCTTCTTCATTATTCTTCTTCTTTGATCTTCTTCTTCTTCTTCTTCTTCTTCTTCCTTCTTCTTCTTTCTTCGTCTACTTCTTCTTTCTTCTTCTTCTTTCATCTTGTTGTTTCTTTTTTGACTTCTTCTTCTTCTTCTTCTTTCTCCTTCTTCATTTTCTATTTCTTCTTCTTCCTTCTTCTTCTTCTTTCTTTGTCTTATTCTTCTTCTTCTTCTTCTTCTCCTTCTTTTTCTTCTTCTTCTTTTAGCTTTGTTGTCTTTCTTTCCTCCTCATTCTTCTTCTTCTTTCTTCTTTTTCCTCCTATTGTTCTCCTTTTTTCTTCTGCTTCTTCTTCTTCTACTTATCCTTCTTTCTTCATCTGCTTCCTTTTCTTTTTTCTTCTTCTCTTCTTCTTTTTTCTTGTTCTTCTTTTTTGTTCTTCTTCTCCTTGTTCTTTTTCTTCTACTTCTTCTTTTTTCTTCTTCTTCTTTCTTCTTCATCTTCTTCTTCTTCTTCCTCTCATTTTTATCTTTTTCTTCTTCTTCTTCTACTTTCCTCTTCTTGTTTCTTTTTCTTCCTTACACTTCTTCTTTCTTCTTTTTCTTTCCTCTTCTTCTTCTTTCTTCTTCTTCTTCTTCTTTCCTTCTTCTTCATCTACTTCTTCTTCTTTTTCTTCTTCTTCTTCTTCTTTTTCTTCTTGTTCTTCTTCTTCTTTCATCATCTTATATTTCTTCTAGTTCTTTCTTCATCTACTTCTTCTTCTTCTTCTTTCTTCTTCTTTTTCATCTTCTTCTTCTTCTTTCTTCCTGTTCTTCTTTCCACTTCTTCTACGTCTGCCTTCTTCTACTTCTTCTTTCCTCTTCTTCTTCTTCTTTCTTATTCTTCTTCATCTTTTTCTTCTTCTTTTACTTTCCTCTTCTTCTTATTCTTCTTCTTCCTTCTTTTTCTTCCTCTTCTTCTTCTATTTTCTTCTTCATCTGTTTTGTTCTTCTTCTTCTTTTTTTTTCTTCTACTTCTTCTTATTTCTTCTTCTTCTTCTTTCTTCTTCTTCTTCTTCTTCTTCTTCCTCTCATTTTTATCTTTTTCTACTTCTTCTTCTACTTTCTTCTTCTTCCTTACACTTCTTCTTTCTTCTTTTTCTTTCCTCTTCTTCTTTCTTCTTCTTCTTCTTCTTCTTTTCTTCTTCTTCATCTACTTCTTCTTCCTCTTCTTCTTCTTCTTTTTCTTCTTGTTCTTCTTCTTATTTTTCTTCTTGTTCTTCTTCTTCTTTCTTCATCTTATATTTCTTCTACTTCTTTTTTCGACTACTTCTTCTTCTTCTTCTTTCTTCTTCTTCTTCTTCTTCTTCTTCTTCTTTCTTCCTGTTCTTCTTTCCACTGCTTCTTCTACATCTGCTTTCTTCTTCTCCTTCTTTCCTCTTCTTCATCTTTTTCTTCTTTTACTTTCCTCTTCTTCTTATTTTCTTCTTCTTTCTTTTTCTACCTCTTCTTCTTCTTCTTTCTTCTTCTTCTTCTTTCTTTCTTCTTCTTCTTTCTTCTTCTTCTTCTACTTCTTTCGTCTTCTTCTTCTTCTTCCACTTTCTTCTTCTTCTTCTTCTTCTTCTTCTTCTTTCTTCTTCTCCTTTCTTCTTCTTTTTCTTTCTTCTTCTTCTTCATCTTCTGTCTTCTTTTTCTTTCTTTTTCTTCTTGTTCTTGTTCTTCTTCTTCTTCTTCTTCCTCTTCTTCTTCTTCCTTCTTCTCCTTCTTCTCTCTTTTATTTCTTTTTTCTTCTTCTTTCTTTTGCTTCTTTCTTCTTCTTCTTCTTTCTTCTTCTTCTTCTTCTCCTTCTTCTTCTTCTTCTTCTTTCTTCTTCTTCTCCTTCTTCTTCTTTCTACTTCTTCTTCTTTCTTCTTCCTTTTCTTTCTCCTTCTTCATTATTCTTCTTTTTCTTTCATCTTCTTCTTCTTCTTCTTCTTCTTCTTCTTCATTCTTCTTTTTTATTCTTCTTTTTCTTTCATCTCGTTCTTCTTATTCCTCTTCTTTCTTCTTCTTCTTTTTCTCCTTTTTCTTCTTCTTATTTTACTTCTTTTTCTTCTTTCTTCTTATTTATTCTTCTATGCCTTCATCCTTCTTCTTCTTCTTGCTATTCTTCTTCTACTTCTCCTCCTTCTTTCTTCTTCTTCTTCTTCTTCTTCATCTTTCTTGTTCTTCTTCTTCTACTACTTTTTCTTCTTCTTGTTCTTCATTTTCTCCTTTCATCTTCTTCTTTTTCTTCTACTTTTTCTTCTGTTTCCTCTTCTTCTTTGTCCTTCTTTTTTTTCTTTTTCTTCTTCTTCCTAGATCTTATACTTCTTTCTTCTTCTTCTTTTCTCTTGTTCTTCCTTCTTCTTTCTTCTTTTTTTTATTTTTCTTCTTGTTCTTCTTCTTCATTTTTCTTCTTCTTCTTCTTCTTCTTCTTTTTTCTTCTTCTTCTTCTCCCTCTTCATCTTCTTTTTCTTCCTTCTTCAACTTCTATTTCTTCTTTCTTCTACTTCTTCTTCTCCTTCTTCTTCTTTCTTCTTTTTCTTTCTTGTTCGTCGTTTTTCTTCATCTTTTTATTCTTGTCCATCTTTTTCTTCTTCTTCTTCTTCTTCTCTTCTTCTTTCTTTTCCCATTCTTTCTCCTTCTAAGTTCTTCTTTCTTCTTTTTCTTCTTCTTCTTCTTTCTTCTTCTTTTTTTTCTTCTTTTTCTTCTTCTAGCTTCTTCTTCTTCTTTTACTTGTACATTCTTCGTCTTATTTCCTCTTCTTCTTCTTTCAATTTTTCTTCCTTCTTCTTCTTTCTACTTCTTCTTCTTCTTCTTCTTCTTCTTCATCTTTGTTCTTCTTCTTCTCCTACTTCTTCTTCTTTTTCTTCTTCTTCTTCTTCTTCTTCTTCTTCTTCTTCTTCTTCTTTGTTCTTCGTCTTCTTCTTCTTCTTCTTCGTTCTTCTTCTTTTTCTTCTTCTAATTCTTCATCTTCTTCTTTCGTCTTGTTCGCCATCTTCTTCTTTCTTCTTTTTCATTCTTCTTCTTTTTCTTTCTTCTTTTTCATTCTTCTTCATCTTCTTTCTTCTTATCATTTTTCTTCTTCTTTTTCGTCTTCTTCAGTCTTCTTCCTCTTCATTATTCTTCTTCTTCTTTCTTCTTCTGCTTATTCTTCTTTTTCTTCTTCTTCTTCTTCTTCTTCTTCATACTCTTCTTCTTCTTCTTCTTCTACTTCCTTTTCCTTTCTCTTCTTCTTCTTCTTCCTCTTCTTCTTCATCTTTTTTTTCTTCTTCCTCTTTTTCTTTTTCTTCTTCTTCCTCTTCTTTCCTCTTTGTCCTTCTTCTTTTTTCTTCTCCTTTCTTCTCTCTTCTTCTTTTATCTTCTTCTTTCTTATTTCTTCCTTCCTCTTCTTCTTCTTTTTTTTCTTCTTCTTCATCATCTTCTGCTTCTTCATCTTCTTCTTCTTCTTTCTTCATTTTCTCCATCTTCCTTCTTCTTCTTCTTCCACTTCTTTCTTCATCTTCTTTCTCCTTCTTCTTTCTTCTTTCTCTTTCTTTTTCTTCTTCTATCTTCTTCTTTTTCTTCATCTTCTTCTTCTTCTACTTCTTCTTTCTTCTTCTACTTTCTTCTTCTACTTCTTCTTCTTTCTTCTTCTTCTTTCTTCTTCTTTCATGGTCTTGTTTCTTCTTCTTCTTCTTCTTCATCTTTTTGGTTCTTCTTTGTTCCTCTTTCTTCTTCTTCTTTTTTCTTTGTTTTCTTCGTTCTTCTATTTCTATTTTTCTTCTTTCTTGATCTTCTTCTTTCTACTACTTCTTTCTTCTTCCTCTTCTTTCATCTTCTTTTTATTCTTTCTTCTTCTTCTTTCATCTTCTTTCTTCTTCCTTTTCATTCTTCTTCTTCTTCATTCTTCTCCTTTTTCTTCTTCTTTTTCATTCTTCTACTTTATCTACTTTCTTCTTCTTTCATTATGTTCTACTTTTTCCTGTTGTTTCTTCTTCTTCAACTTCTTCTTCTTCTTCTTCTTCTTCTTCAACTTCTTCTTCTTCTTCTTCTTCTACTTCTTCTTCCTCTTCTTCTTCTTTCTTCTTTCTTATCATTTTCTTCTTCTTTTTCTTCTTTATTTTACATTGTCTTTTACTTGTTCTTTTTCTTCTTCTTCTTCTTTGTCTTCTTCTTTTTCTTTCTCATTCTTCTTCTTCTATTTCTTTTTCTTTCTTCTTATTCATCTTCCTCCTCTTCTTTCTCTTCTACTTCTTCTTTTTCTTCTTTTTTCTTCTTCATCTTCTGCTTGTACTTCTTCATCTACTCCTACTTATTCTTTTTCTTCTTCTTTTTCTTTTTCACCCTCTTCTTTTTTAATCTTCTTTCTTCTTCTTCCCCTTCTTCTTTTTCTTCTTCTGTTCTCCTCTTCTTCTTTCTACATCTTTTTTCTTTCTTCTTCTTTCTTCATCTTCTTCTTCTTCTTTCTTCTTCTTCTTCTTTCTTTTTCTTCTATCTTCTTTATTTTTCTTCTTCTTTCTTCTTAATTTTTCTTCTTCTTCTTCTTTCTTCTTATTTCTACTTTTTCTTCCAATTCTTTTTTCTTCCTCTTTCTTCTTCTTCTACTTCTTCGTCTTCTTCTTCATCTTCTTTTTTTTCTTCTTCCTATTTTTTTTCTTCTTTCTTCTTTGTTCTTCTTCTTCCTTATTCTTCTTCTTCTTCTTTCTTCTTTTTCTCCATCTTCTTCCTCTTCTTTTACTTCTTCTACTTCCTTCTTCTTCTTCTTTTTCTTCTTCTTCTTTCTTCTTCTTCGTCTTCTTCTTTCTTCTTCTCCTTCTACTTCTTTTTTCTTCTTCTTCTACTTCTTCTTCTTCTTCTTCTACTTCTTCTTCTTCTTCTTATTTCTTCTTCTTTTTCTTATTCTTTCTTGTTCTTCTTTCTACTTCATATTCTTTTTCTTTGTCTTCTTCTTCTTCTTCTACTTCCTCTTTTTTTTTTCATCTTCTTTCTTCTTCTTCTTCTTCTTCTACTTCTTCTTCTTCTTCTTGTTTCTTCTTCTTTTTCTTATTCTTTCTTGTTCTTCTTTCTACTTCATATTCTTTTTCTTCGTCTTCTTCTTCTTCTTCTACTTCTACTTTTTTTTCATCTTCTTTCTTCTTCTTCTTCTTCTTCTACTTCCTCTTTTTTCTTCATCTTCTTTCTTCTCTCTTTCTTCTTCTTCTTCTTTTGTCTGCTTATTTTTCTTCATCTTCTAGTTCTTCTTCTTTCTTTTTTTTCTTTTTTCTTCTTTCGTGTTCATCTTTTTTCTTCTTCTTTCTTCTTCTTCTTCTTCTTCTTTCTTCTTCTTTTTTCTTTTTCTTCTTCTTCTTTCTTCTTCTTTTTTCTTTTTCTTCTTCTTCTTCCTCTCCTTCTTCTTCTTCTTCTTCTTCTTTCTTCTTCTTTGTTCTTCTTCTTTATTCTTCTTCTCTTCGTTCTTCTTTTTCTTCTTTTTTCTTCTTTCTTGATCTTCTTCTTTCTTCTTCTTTTTCTTCTTTCCTCATCTTCTTTCTTCTTATTCCTTCATCTTTTTCCTTCTTCTTCTTTATCTTCTCCTTTTTCTTTCTTCTGTTCTTCTTCTTTCCCCTTCTTTTTTTTCTTCTTTATCTTCTTTCTTCTTCTTTCCTCTTGTTCTTCTTTTTCTTCTTCTTTCTTCTTCTCCTTCTTCTTCAACTTCCTTTTCTTCTTCTTCTTATTCCGCTTCATCTTCCTCTTCTTTTTGTTCTTTCTTGTTTCTTCATCTTTTCTTCTTCTTAATCATCTTCTTCTTTATTTTTTTTCTTCTTCTTTCTTTTCCTTCGTCTTCTTCTTCTTCTTCTTCTTCCTCTTCTTCTTCTTTCTCTTTCTTTTTCTTCTTCTTCTTCTATTTTTTCTTCTACTTCTTTTTCTTCCTTCTTCTTCATCTTGCACTTCTTCTTCCTCTTCTTATTCTTCTACTTCTTCTTCTTCTTCTTTTTCTCCTCCGTCTTCTTCTTTTTTTTTCTTCTTCTTCAACTTCTGCATGCACTGCTGCATCTACCTCTACTTCTTATTCCTCTTCTTCTTTTCTTTATTTTTCTTCCTCTTTTTCTTAACCATCTTTCTTATTATTCTTCTTTTTTCTTCTTTCCCCTTCTCCTTTTTCTTCATGTTTTTCTTCTTTTTTCTACTTCTTTTTCTTTCTTCTTCTTTCTTCTTCTTCTTCTTCTTTCTTTTTCTTCATTCTTCTTCTTCTTTCTTATAATTTCTTCTTGCTCTTCTAACTATTTCTTCCTCTTTCTTCGTCTTCTACTTCTTCTTTTTCTTCTTCTTTTTCTTCTTCTTTTTCTTCTTCTTCCTATTTTTCTTCTTCTTTCTTATTCTTCTTTCTTATTCTTCTTCTTCTTCTTTCTTCTTCCTTTTCTCCATCTTCTTCCTCTTCTTCTTCTACTACTTCTTTCTTCTTCTTCCTTCTTCTTTCTTCTTCTTCTTCTCCTTCTTCTTCTTTCTTCTTCTTCTTTTTCTTCTTCTTTGTCCTTCTTCTTCATTCTTGTTCTTCGTCTTTCTTCTTCTTCTTTCTCTTCTTACTCTTCTTCTTCTTCTTCTTCTTCCTCTTCTTCTACTTCCTCTTCTTTCTTCATCTTCTTCCTTCTTCTTCTTTCTTCTTTCTCTTTCTTCTTCTTCTTCTTCCTCTTCTTCTTCTTCTTCTATCTTCTTATTTTTCTTCATCTTCTTCTTGTTCTTCTACTTCTTCTTTTTGTTACTTTTTCTTCTTTTGTGTTCTTCTTTCTTCTTCTTCTTCATTCTTTCTTCTTCTTCTTCTTCTTCATCCTTCTTCTTCCTTTTTCTTCTTCTTCTTTATTTTTATTCTTTCTTGATTTTCTTCTTTCTTCTTTTTTCTTCTTATTCTTCTTTCTTCTTCTTCTTCTTCTATTTCATCTTCTTCTTCTTCTTCTACTACTCTCTTCTTCTTCCATTTTCTTTCTTCTTGTTTTTCTTTCTTCCTTTTCATCTTTCTTTTTCTTCTTTCTTCTTATTTTTTCTTCTTCTTCCCCTCTTTTCTTCTTATTTATTCCTCTTCTTCATCTTCTTCTTCTACTTCTACTTCTTCTTTCTTCTGCTTCTTTCTTCTTTTTCCTCTTGTTCTTCTTTCTTCTTTTATCTTGTTCTTTTTTTATCTTCTTCTTTCTTCAACCTCTTCTTTCTTCTTTTTCTTTTTCTTCTCTCCTATTCTTCTTTGTCTTCTTCCTTCTTCTTTCTCTTTCTTCTACTTCTTCTTTCTTCTCCTTTTGCTTTCATCTTCTTATGCTTTCTTTTAGTTTTTTCTTCTTTTCTATCTTCTTTCTTCTTCTACTTCTACTTCTTTTTCTTCTTCTTTCTTCTTTTCTCTTCTTCTTCAACTTCTTCTTCTTCTTCTTCTTCTTCTTCCCCTACTTCTTCTTTCTTCTTTCTTCATCTTCTTTTCTTCTTCACCTACTTTTTCTTTCTTCTTTCTTCTTTTTCTTTTCTTCTTCTTCTTCTTCATCATCTTTCTTCCTCTTCTTTTTCTTTCTTGTTCTTTTCTTATTCTTTTTCTTCTTCTTTCTACTTCCTTCTTCTTCTTCTTCTTTCTTTTACTTAGTCTTCTTCTTCTTCTTCTTCTTCGTCTTCCTTTTTCATCTTCGTCTTTTATCTTCTTTCTTCTTTTTTTCTACTTCTTTTTCCTTCATCTTCTTAATCTTCTTCTTCTTTCTCCCCTTCTTCTTCTTCATCATCTTCTTCTTCTATCATTGTCTTCTTTTTCTTCTTCTTCTTTCTTCTTCTCTATTCAACTTCTTTTATTTCTCCTTCGTTCTTCTTCTTCTTCTTTCATCTTCTTCTTTCTTTTTCTTCTCTCTTCTTTCTTTTTCTTCTTCTTTCTTCTCCTTCTTCTTTCTTCTTCTTCTTCTTTCTTCTTCTTTCTTGTTTTTCTTCGAATCCTTTCTTCCTTTTTCTTCTTTTTCTTTTTCTTCTTCATCTTCTCTTTCCTCTTCTTATTTTTCTTCTTCTTTCTTCTTTCTTCTTTTTCTTTCTTTTTCTTCTTCTCCTCCTTCTACTTCTACTTTCTTCTTTTATTTTTCTCCTTCTTTTTCTTCTTCTTCTTGTTCTTCTTTCTTCATCTTTTTCTTCTTCTATCTTCTTCTTCTTCTTCTTTTACTTCTTCTACTTTCTTCTTCTTCTTCTTCTTCTACTTCTTCTTCTTCTTCTTTTTATTCTTATTCCTATTTCTTCTTCTTCTTCTTCGTCTACTACTTCTTGTTTTTATTCTTCTTCTTCTTCTGTTACTTCTTCTTCTTTCTCTTCTCCTTCTACTTCTTTTTTTCTTCTTCTTCTTCTTCTTATTCTTCTTCTTTTTCTTCAACAACTTCTTCTTCTTCTTTTCCTTTTTTCTTTTTCTTCTTCTTTCTTGTTCGTCTTTCTTCTTCTTCTTTATTCTTCTTCTTCTGTCTTCTTCCTCTCCTTCTTCTTCTTCTTATTCTTATTCTTCTTCTTCTTCTTCTTCTTCTTCTTCTTCTTCTTCTTCTTCTTCTTCTTCTTCTTCTTCTTGTCCTGCTTCTTCTTGTTCTTGTTCTTCTTTTTCTTCTTACTTCTTCTTCTTCTTCTTACTTCTTCTTCTTCTTCTTTCTTTTTCTTTTTTCTTCTTTTTTCTTCTTCTCCTTCTTCGTCTTCTTCTTCTTCTTCTTATTCTTCTTCTTCTTCCTCTTCATCTTCTTCTTCTTCATCATCTTCTTCTTCTTCTTCTTCTTTTTCTCTTCTTTCTTCATCATCTTTCTTCTTTTTCTTCTTTCTTTTTTTCTCATTCTTGTTCTTCTTCTTCTTCTACTTCTACTTCTTCTTCTTCTTCTTTCGTCTTCTTCTTCATTCTTGTTCTTCATTTTTCTTCTTTTTCTTCTTTTTCTTTCTTCTTCTACTTCATCTTCTTATTCTTATTCTTCTTCTTCTTCTTTTTCATTCTTCTTCTTCTTTCTTCTTCATATTTCTTCTTCTTATTCTTTCTTTTTTTTCTTCTTCTTCTACTTTTTCTTTCTTCATCTTCTTTCTTTTTCTTCTTTCTTCTTCTTCTTGGTTAAGCTTTTATCTTCTTTCTTCTTTTTTGTTCTTCTTTTTCCTTTACTTTCTTCGTCTTCCTTCTTTTGCTTCTTCTTTTTCTTCCCCTTCTTCTTCTTCTACTTTTTGTTCTTCCTCTTCTTCTTCTTTCTTCTTTCTTCTTCTTCTTCCTTTTGTTTATTCTTCTTTCTCCTTCTTCTTTATCTTCTTCTACTTCTTTCTTCTTCTTTATTCTTCTTCTTCTTCTTCTACTTCTTTCTTCTTCTATCTTTCTTCTTCTTCTTCTTCTTCAACTTCTTCTACTTCTTCTTCTCCCGCTTCTTCTTCTTCTTTCGTCTTTCTTCTTCGTCTTCTCGTTCTTCTTCTTCATCTTTCTTCTACTTCTTCTTCTCTTTTGTTCTTCTTTGTTCCCTTCTTATTTTTTTCTTCTTCTTCTTTCTTGTTTTTCTTCTTCTTCTTATTATTTCTCTTCTTCTTCTTTCACCTTTGTCTAACTTCTTCTTTATTCTTCTTCTTCTTTCTTCTTCCGTTTTGTTCTTCTTCTTCTTTCTTCTTCTTCTTCTACTACTTTCTCTTCCTCCTTTCCTCTTCTTCTTTTTCTTCTTCTTATTTCTTCTTAATCTTTCTACTTCTTTTCTTTCTTCTTCTTTTTTCTTCTTGCTTTTCTTTTTCTTTCTTGTTCTTCTTTCTTCTTTTTCTTTTTCCTTCTTTTTTTATTTCATCTTCCTCTACTTTCTCCTTGTTCTTCTTCTTCTTCTTCTTTTTCTTCTTCTTTTTCTTTTTCTTCTTCTTCCTCTTTCGTTTTCTTTTTTCTTTTTCTTCTTTCTTCTTCTTCTTCTTCTTCCTCTTCTTCTTCTTTCTCCTTCTTCTTTCTTCTTTTTCTTCTCTTTTTTCTTTTGTTCTTCTACCTTCTTCTTTCTTCTTCTTCTTTCTCCTTATTCTTTCTTCTTTTTCTTCTTCTTTTTTCCTTCTTCCTTCTTCTTTCTTCTTCTTCTTCTACTACTTTCTTTTTCTTCTTCTTATTTCTTTTTCTTTTTTTGCATCTTCTTCTTCCTCTTTTTCTTCATCTTCTTCTTCTTCTTCTTTCTTCTTCTTTTTCTTCTTCCTCATTCTTCTTCTTCTTCATCTTCTTGTTCTTCTTTTTTTCCTCTTCGTCTTCTCCTTTCTTCTTCTACTTGTACTTCTTTTGCATCTACTTCTTATTACTCTTCTTCTTTCTTCTTCTTCTTCTTCTTCTTCTTCTTCTTTTACTTCTTCTTCTTTCTTCTTCATCTTCTTCTTCTTCTTTTTCTTCATCTTCTGCTTCTTCTTCTTTTTCATCTTCTTCTTCTTCTTGTTCTTATTCAACTTCTTATTGTTCTTCTTCATCTTCTTCTACTACTACTTTGTCTCCTTCTTTCTTCTTCTTCTTCCTTGTTCTTCTTTCCTGTTCCTCTTTGTTCTTCTTCTTTCATCTTGTTCTTTCTTCTTCCTCTTCTTCTTCTTCCTCTTCTACTTCTTCGTCTTCTTCTCATTTTTCTTCTTCTCTTTTTCTACCTTCTTCTTTCTACTTTTTCTTCCCTCTTCTTCTTCGTTCTTATTCTTCTTCTTTTTCTTCTTCTTCTACTTCTACTTCTTCTTCTTCTTCTACATTTTATTCTTCTTCTTCCACTTCTTCCTTTTCTTCTTCTTTTTTCTTCTTTCTTTTTCTTTCTTATTCTTTTACCTCTTCTTAGTCTCCTTCTTCCTCTTACTTTTTCATCTTCTTTATTGTACTTCTTTCTTTTTGTTCATTCCTCTTCTTTTTTCTTCTTCTTTCTTTCTCTTCTTCTTCTTCTTCTTCTTCTTCTTCTTCTTCTTCTTCTTCTTTCTTCTTCTTCTTTCTCTTTCTTCTTCTTCTTCTTGTTTCTTTTCTTTTCTCTTCCCCTTCTTTCTACTTCTTTCTTTCTTCTTCTTCTTTCTTCTTCTTCTGTCTTCTTCTTCTTTCTTCTTCTTTCCTCTTCTTCTTCTTTCTTTCTTTCTTTCATCTTCTTCTTCATTTATCTTCTTCTTCTTCTTCTTCTTCATCCTCTTCTTTTTCCTCTTCTTCTTCTTTCTTCTTCTTTTTTTTCTTGCAATTTCTTCTTCTTCTATTTACTGCTTTTTCTTTATTCTTGTTCTTTCTTCTTTTTCTTCTTCGTTCTCTTTTTTCTCTCTACTTCTTACTTCATCTTCTTTCTTTTTCTTCTTTCTTCTTCTTCTGTCTTCTTCTTCTTCTTCTTTTTTTTTTGTCTTCTTCTTCTGCTTGTTCTTCTTCCTTCTACTTCATATTCTTCCTCTTTTTCTTCTTCTTTCTTCTTCTTCTTCTTCTTGTTCTCCATCTTTTTCCTCTTATTCTTCTCTTTCTTCTTCTTCATTCTTCTTCTTTTCCTTCTTCTACTTCCTTCTTTCTCTTCTATCTTCACACAATTGGTCATCGCATTTGGTTGAAAAGCCAGTGACACGAAGCTATTGTGTGTAGGATTATGACTGAACGCCTCTAAGTCAAAATCCATGCTAAGATGCGACGCTTAGGCTTATCGTTCGCCGTTGGCCTAAAGTAGGGGCTTGGCCCCCAAGGGCACACGACCACGGGCTAGTTTAGTGTCATAGAAGGTTGGATGGAATGGGCCCTGTAAGAAATGATAGTTAAGAACGAACGATGGGTAGAATCCTTTGCAGACGACTTAAATTTGCGACGGGGCATTGTAAGTGGCAGAGTGGCCTTGTTGCCACGATCCACGAGATCCAACCCTATGTTGTAGTAGATTCATCCCCTTCCACCGCATAGCAAGAAGACCTTGGCTTTTTGTTTTCTAAAGGGGGACCAAGCTTGATTGCTCGCTTGCTCTATAGCTCTACATTGCTCTACTTATTGCGATACTTTGTGCAGATACTGTTGTGCGGGTCCTGTGCCACTGGCCTTGCGATGCGTCCCTCGGTGGCTCTACCAATGTGTAAGGCTTAAGCCTGACTTTGCACGATTCAGTTATCACAAACGTGAAATAGCTATGAAATGCTAAAAAAAGGTTTGAAAAATATTTGATGGCTCTGTCTACATGCACATAGAGGATTGTCTGCACGCTCTTTGGGGCTTGTTTGCGTGCACAGCAGCAACCTACGCGCGCTCCATGTTGGCACCAGAAAAGTGTAACTTTTTTCGAGATTTTTAGCACTGCGGGCTGCTTCTGCATGGATGCGGTGACAACCTATTGGTAGTCTTACCTTGTGCTACTTGCTATCTGTGCACCGCGCTCCAGCATGCGGTCGTGTGCACCGCGCCCGTGCGCGTGGCGCCCCGTGGAGGGCTCCTCGCCGCAGAGCACGGTGGTGGGCACCGCGCAGGTGCTCGCGGCGTGCCGTCGCATGCACCGAGAGACTACGCGTGATCTGCTGTGCGCCGTGGAGGGCACCGCACCGCCGCGCGGGGCGTACGAGCGTGACCACCGCCGTGGAGGGCACTGCGTCGCTGAGCCGCGCTCGCGGTCAGGGGCACCGTGCCTAGGCCCACTGTCATGCGCACGGCGTGCTGCTGCTGGCACTGCGCCCCTGCACGCGGCCGTGGGCACTGTGCTCCTGCAGGCGGCCCTGTGCACCACGCAAGTGAGCTCAGTGGGCTGATGAGGGGACCAAAGAGTGTAACTTTTTTCGGGATTTTTAGCACTGTGGGCTGCTTTAGCATGGATGCGGTGACAACCTATTGGTAGTCTTGCCTCGTCCCGAGATGCTATTTTCGCAAAACACGATCCGGATGGCCTGCATGTGCATCACGCTCCCGCGCGCGGGCATGTGCATCCCGCTCCAGCGCGCCGGCCTGGGCGCCGCTCTCCTAAGCTCGGTCATGCGCGCCGCTTGGGGCCGTGGGCACCGCGCTCCTGTGGGCGGTCCTGTGCACCACGTAAGTTAGCTCTGTGGGCTCTTGAGGGGACCAAAAAGTGTAACTTTTTTCGGGATTTTTAGCGCTGCAGGCTGCTTCAGCATGGATGCGGTGACAACCTATTGGTAGTCTTGCCTTGTCCTGAGATGCGATTGTCGCAAAACATGATCCGGATGACGTGCAAGTGCATCACGCTCCGACGCGCGGGCATGTGCATCCCCCTCTGACTCGCGGGCCGGTGCAACGCGCTCCTGCGCGCGGGCATTTGCTCCGAGCATCAGCGCGCTGGCAGGGGTGCCGCGCCCTACTGCACGGGCATGTGCTTCACGCTCCTGCCTGCTGGCCTATCCCCGCTTCTTCAGTGGCAAGGTGCGTCCCCCACATCATTGCACTGCAGAATCGTGTCACTTTCATCGAGATCATTAGCTATGCGGTCTTCATGAGGGGACCAAAAAGTGTAACTTTTTTCGGGATTTTTAGCACTGCGGGCTGCTTCTGCATGGATGCGGTGACAACCTATTGGTAGTCCTGCCTCATCCCAAGATGAGATTGTCGCAAAACATGATCCGGATGGTGTGCATGTGCATCACGCATCGACGCGCGGGCATGTGCATCCCGCTCTGGTGCGCGGGCCTGTGCACCTTGCTCCTGCGTCAGGGCATGTGCGCCGCGCGCGTCAGTTCGCCGGCAGGGGCACCGCGCCCCATCGCGCGGGCATGTGCTTCACGCTCCTGCTTGCTGGCCTATCCCCGCTTCTTCAATTGCAAGGTGCGTCCCCCACATAATTACGCTGCAGAATCGTGTAACTTTCATCGAGACCTTTAGCTATGCGGTCTTCACGAGGGGACAAAAAAGTGTAACATTTTTCGGGATTTTTAGCACTGCAGCTGCTTCTACATGGATGCGGTGACAACCTATTAGAAGTCTTGCCTTAGCCCAAGATGGCATTGTCGCAAAACACAATCCAAGTTGTGGGCGCGGGCATCGCGCGCCTGTCAGAGGGCATGGGCACCGCGCTCCGACGTGGGGCCATGTTCACCGAGCTCCTGCGTGCATTCTTTCGCACCGCGCTAGTGCTGGCTTGGCTATCCCCTCGTCCTCAGCGACAAGGTGGGCTCGTGTCGTTGAGCTGTAGAACCGTGTAACTTTCATCGGGATCATTAGCCCTGTGTTCTCATGAGGGGACCAAAAAGTGTAACTTTTTTTGGGATTTTTAGCACCGTGGGCTGCTTTCGCTTGGATATGGTGACAACATATTGGTAGTCTGTCTCATCCCAAGATGCGATTGTCGTAATAAATGATCGGAATTGTGGGCAAGTTCATAATGCACCTGCGCGCGGGCAGGTGCCTCCCGCTCCAGTGCGCGGGCATGTGCACGGCGCACCGGCGAGAGGGCATGAGCACTACACTCCAACATGTTGTTAAGTGCACTGCCCCACTGCGCTCTACGTGCTATCGAGTGCACCGCACCCCTGCGTGCGGCGCACGGCCGTGGGCACGGCGCAGGTGCGTGCGGCGCAGTCGCGTGCACCTCGCAGGCACTCTCGGTGCGTACCGCGCTGCCGCGTGGGTCGCGCGGTCATGTGCACCGCGCAAGTTTGCTCTTGCTTGTTGGCCTATCCCCGCGTCCTCAATGGCAAGGTGCGCCCGCATCATTGTGCTGCTTACTCGTGTAACTTTCATCGAGATCAATAGCTCGACCCTCTTCATGAGGGGACCAAAAAGTGTAACTTTTATTGGGATTTTTAGCGCTGCGGGCTGCTTCCGCTTGGATACGGTGAAAACCTATTGGTAGTCTCGCCTCACCGAAAGATGGAATTGTCACAAATCATAATCTGAATTGTGTGCATGTGCATCGCGCTCCTGTGCCCGGGCATGTTCACCGCGCTTCTAGGTGCTGGCCTTTGCGTCGCGCTTCTAGGTGCTAGCTTTTGCCCTGCGCTCCTGCGCACAGGCATGTGCAACGCACCCCAGCGCGCGGGCCTGAGCACGGCGCCCCAGGGCGCGGTCATGCGCACGATGCCCCAGTGCTCGGGCATTGCACAACGCCCCAGTGCGTGTGCATGTGCAAGGCTCTCCTGCGCGCGGCCACGTGCAACGTGCTCCTGTTGTTTTTTTGTGGAGTGCGATGTTGTGCACTATTTGAACTGCTGTCCTCTTCCCTCTACTTTGGGCTTTGTGTCTTAGTGGAGGTTCGTTTTGTCAATTGGTTGGAGAAATGTGCAAACTCTTTTCGATGTTATGTCATATCTCGGGAAGGCCAATGCAGGAATGAGGTGTTGCTCAAATTGTGTCGTTTAAGCGGTGCAATTTGTGCTTGGATCTTTGTCGGTTGGGCGTGATTTTCGCTTTGCATGTTGTGCTAGGTATTGCTTGTCGTGTGATGTGGGTGTTAGCCAATGCCTTCATCCCTAATTAGACCCTTTGCACTTCCTGTTTCAAACATCGTTGAGGCAATTTGGGCTAATGGAGTTGGATTGGTGAGATACCGTTTTTGCACAAGAGATGTTTGTAGTGGCGCTACTCTGTATGGCTTGGTTACCTCATGGTGTGGTCTGTCAATACATGAGTAGGGCTTTGTCACTTCGTTGAACCTTCATACGGAGGAAGTTTTGCCTGGTGTTTTATCATTGTATTGCTACCTGGTTGATCCTGCCAGTAGTCATATGCTTGTCTCAAAGATTAAGTCATGCATGTGTAAGTATGAACAATTTCAGACTGTGAAACTGCGAATGACTCATTAAATCAGTTATATGCTTGTCCCCTTTCATGTTATTCATCGGATTTTACTACGAAGGTGGGGACATTTCAATAATTTTCGGATCCTTGACTTGTCGGAGGGATGCTTTTGTTTACATTTTGATAATATGGAAGATCGAAACAAAGTATGGCTTGGTGGACCATGGCAGATTACTGGACAAACAATGGGACTTGATGCTTGGACCCCAAATTTCAACCCACGATCTAATGTGGCTATGTGCGCCCCAGTGTGGTTAAGATTTCCATCACTTCCTTTGGTTTATTGGGACATTGAGAACATAATCCGCATTGCCAAGATGATTGGTGACCCTATTTTGTTGGATGGTTGGACTGGAGATCTCCAAAGGTCCTCGTTTGCTAGGGTTTGTGTTCGTATGGACTTTTCGCAGCCACTGTGTCCGGGCATGTGGTTAAGTGGGGAGCTTGGAAGAACTTTTCAGTCTTTTGAGTATGAAGGTTTGCCCAAAATGTGCTACTCGTGTGGGCTTGTTGGCCACTTGGCGCAACACTGCAAAATTCCCAAATAGTATGTAACTCCTGATATGAGTTCTGGACGTTCAATGATGCCTGTGTTTGAGGCTTCGACAATGCAGCGAGATGGCTTGGTGAACGCAGATGCGTCCTGTGATATGGCGCGCGCGCGCTGCCCTGAGGCTATGAGCTTGGATGCGTGCGACAGTGTGCGCAATCTTGATGCGGTGTGAGGGATCCTCGCGCATGGGGAGCTGGCGCGACCTATTCCTCCACAGCGCGCGGAGATTGATGATGGGGGGCTTCATTGCGAGGGTGTTAGAAGCCTACCAGTTCCAAAGGATGATTTGTCTGACATGCATCGATTTCAGAAATCAGGAGATTATACCAAGGGGAAGGCTGCTGTTATTACTCAAGAATCTGAGGTTAAAGATGGGTATGGGCCATGGATGATTGTTCAGCCGAGAAGAAAGCGGAACATGGGGAACACTTGGAGGTTTGAGGCACAGGTCCCGTATGGAAACAATAGCCTCTCACGAAGATATCGCAGCAGTGATAGGCAGGACCGAGGTTATGGAAGAAGACGCAGCAATTCAGTGATGAGGGGTAGAGAACCAGTCCGAAGAATGTGGGCACGGAAAAATTCTGTTAAAGGGCAAAATGCCAATCGAGGTTTCAATAGGGCACAAAGTGATCGAGTCAATCACATTATGGGACATAGCCAAGACCACGGGGGGCGAGCTGAGGCTGCGGATCAACTCGCTGCCCAAGTCAATATTGTTAATGCCAATGGGCGTGAACATACATATGATGATCCTACCAAACTAAGTTGATGGGGGGCTCCCTATTTGGGCTGCATATCGTGGAATGCAGCTGGTTGATTGCATGCTTGAGATTTTAAGATGGCTACATTGCTGGAGGTTCTTTGTTACTGACTTGGTTAGGTGCTGGTGGGTGCTGATGTTCATTTCGCTGCATGTGGTGCATGGCGGGCTCGGTCTTGGTGCATCGCTTGCAGCCTTGCACGCGCGCTTGGTGATGTGGTTGCGCGTGTTGGCCTCGCGCCTTCGCGCCATGGCCGGGGCTGCGGGCATTCGGGCTGCGACTTTGGCTCCGCGCTTTAGTGGCCTGCCTACGCGGTCGCGCGTGCGTGCTTTGGCGTGCTCTTGCACCGTGCAGTGGGCAGCCTGTGTGCACTGGCTTGTGTCCGCGCATTATTTTGCGGTATATGGTGGCTGTGTTTACTTCCCCCGCCCCCTGGCCCTGGAGTTCGTCTGTCTGCGCCGCGTGTGCGCTCGCTTGCCTGCGCGTGTGTGCTACGCCCCCGCGCTCCTTTGCGATGCTGCTGCAACTTTGCTTACCCTCTTTACAACCCGGTGTATAATGAAGATTGCAATATGGAATATTAGGGGCATTAGGGATTGCAAATCAAGGTCTTATTTGCAGAGGTTTGTTAGAGAAGAAGGTGTCGATGTGATGGCATTGGTTGAGACTAGAGTGGAAAGTTTTCAAAGGCGGGATGCGGACATCTTACTTGGCAGAGATTGGCATTTCTTTGTTCAACCCTCTATTGGAAAGTCTGCAGGTATTGTGGTTTTATGGCGTAAAAATATCATCCTAAAGGTTGCAAGTGGGACTACTCATGTGGTAACGGTGGACTTTACTTGTGACAAAAACAAGGAAATTAGATGCTGCTTTGTTTACTACCCCAAGGATGCGTACATAAGAAGAGGTGTTTGGGACCACTTACAACACGCTGTTTTGAATACCCCATGTGTTGTGGCAGGTGATCTTTAATATTGTGCTTTCACAAGAGGAAAAAAGAGGAGGCAAGCAATTTCAATTTAAGCAAGGGCAGTTGGAGTTGTCAGAATTCATTCATAATTGCCAGCTGGAGGACTTGGGCTTTGTTGGGAATAAATTTACCTTGGTGCAATGGCAAAGTTGGGGGAGCAAGGATTTGGGAGCGCCTTGACCGCATCTTTATGAATCAATTTGGCATTGATGCTTTCCCCTCCTCTATGGTAACACACTTATCCCAAATTGGTTCAGATCATTGTCCAATATTGCTGTGTTTGGGGCAATCACAATTTTTGGTGAAAGGGCAGAGAATTCACTTTGATTCAACATGGCTTGCTTACCCCCAATCGATGAATGTGGTGCGCCGTGCTTGGGCGAGATGCGCGCGGGGTAATGCCATGGAGAGAATTTGCACTAGGTTCTGCCGCGCTTTGTGCGCTCTTATCGCTTGGAGCAAGACCGAATTGCGTGATCTCTTCTATTTGAACAGGGAGCCTGAAAGTAAAATTAGGGAGCTGCAGCAAAAAGAATTCGAGGGTTGCCTAGATGAGGATGAGAATAAGATGCTTGGTGAGCTTATTGTGGAATTTCATAGGAAGGGGGGCTCTTGAGGAAAGATGGTGGTGGCAACGGGCCAAAGTTTAGTGGGCAAAGCTAGGTGACAAAAATACACACTTCTTTCATGCTGCTGCTACTTCACGTTGGAGGCAGAACCGTATTCTTCATATGAAGAATGATTCAGGTGATATTGTGACTGCGGAAGAGGACATTTGTGATATTGTTCACAAGGATTTTCAGGCAAAATGGTGCAACCAGGCTCCTTCTTCTCCACTTGCTAATTTTACCCCAAGGGCTATGATTTCGCATGAGCAAGGTTCTATACTTACGCAGAGGTGACTTATGAGGAGATCATGTGTGCTATCAAGGCCATAAGGAAAAACAAAGCGCCTGGGATGGATGGGATCACTGCTGAGTTTATTCAGGGATACAGTAGCATTACCCAGGGCCATATTGTGCAGGCTATTCAGGAGTTTTTTGTTGATAGGAAGATGCCTATTTCTTGGAAAGACACGCTTATTACTCTTATTCCTAAGAAACAGGGGGCAAATGAACCCAATCAGTTTCGCCCTATTAGCTTGTGCAACACTATTTACAAATTGTGACTCGTATCTTGGTTGACAGATTGAAGGTGGTTCTTCCAGATATTATTTCGTGGGAACATGGGGCATTTGTCCCGGGGAGGTCTATCAGTGACAATATCTTCATTGCCCAAGAGATGGCAACACGGATGCACTCTTCAGCTTCCAAACAAGGTATGATGGCTATTAAAATTGATATGGAACAAGCTTATGATCGGGTCAGCTGGCAATTTGTGGAGGATATGATGTGTTTCCTTGGCTTCCCTAGAGTTTGGTGTGATTGGATCATGGCCTGCATGTCTTCTCCTAGATTTGGTGTGCTGCTTAATGACACAAAGCTCCCTTGGATACATGCTCGGTGTGGACTTAGGCAAGGGTGCCCCCTTTCCCCGTATTTATTCACTATTGTTACTGAACGTATGTCCTCCCTTCTACATGAGTATGAGACACGCATGCTGTTGGGTTTTCGATGTGCGCTACATGCTCTTATTATCTCACATTTGATGTATGCAAACGATTTGATGCTCTATGCACCGGCCACGCGTGCAGCTGCGCATGCGGGGCGTGCTGCCCTCTTGGATTTTAGCACTTCGGCTGGCCTTCATGCAAATCTCAGTAAATCCAAGATCTACTTTAGTAAGGCCATGCGTGAGCGTAGAAAACACCAAGATTGCTAAGAAAGTCCAAATTCCTCGAGGTAAGTCACTTAATTATCTTGGTGTGCCGATTGCTGCGAATCTCTTCACCAAGGATGAGTTTAACTTCATCATTCAGAGGATTATGCAACAAATTTCGAAATGGCAAGTTCGGCCCCTCTCACTTGCGGGGAGAGTTATGATGATTAATTCCCGTGCTTCTTGCTATCCCCAGTCACATGATTGCACATTGTGTTGTTCCTAAGGGGCTCTTTGATATTATTGATCGAATCATTAGGCAATTTTTGTGGTGTGGATCATCTGATTCACACTCAATTCACTATGTCAATTGGGCAACTATTACCATGCCTAGAGACTTGGGGGGCCTTGGAATTCATGACCTCCGTTTATGCCAGTGCACACTACAAATAAAACATTGCAGGAGAGTCATTGCTAGAGAGGAGAGCCTTTGGACAAGTATCATGAACAGCAAGTATCTTGGAATGCGCATGCGATTGAGTGCCCCGCGTGGTGCGTCCCACGCGTGCCGCTTATTGATGAACTCCCCTTCCTACAGCATTATCTTGTTTGACTTGGAGAATGCATGATGGGACTTGTACCTCATTTCTTGAGGACAATTGGTTGGGGATTCTCCCCTTGAGATGGTGGCCTACATTCATAAACATGGACTCGGATTGGCCTCATTTCTTTGCTGAATGTATGATTGAGCCAGGAACTTGGGATACTTGTAAGTTGCGTGAATGGGCCGATGACAATCTCTTTTATAGGGTCATGCACTTACCCTGGAATCACAAAAGCAACACGGATTCATTGATGCACTCCTATACGGAAGCCGTTCAGATCAATAATGCTGGAATTTATAAGGAGTTGTGGACTTGGGCACACTATGGTGAGGACTCGTGTGACTTGCAGCACAAGCAACTTGGCTGGATTTGGAGACTCAAGGCTAGCACCTAGGGTGCGTATCTTCCTTTGGAGGACTTGTGCGCAACGCTTTTCCTACTGCGGCATGGATGGCATGTCGGGGCCTTGTTGATTCGGAGTTATGCGCTTGGGGGTGCCCCTATGCTGAAACGTATTGCCATGCATTTTGGGATTGTCCGCGCAGGCACGGTGTGGTCCGCGCGCGTCCTGGGAGATGAGGCTGAGGCTTTTGCGCTGCCGCGCGCCACGGGGCTGACTTCGACGCTGACCTTGCTTGCTTTGGCACTGCGTGCGCTTCTCGGCGTGATTGCAAATCTCATACATCTTCAGCACTTTGCCACAACTCTCCATGGCCTTTGGATTAACAGGAACGCTAAAAGCATGGGCAGCCTTTTTTGAGCAACTCTTCACTCTTACGGAGCATTACTATCAACATTTTATGCAGCACGCAGCATGAGTCTACGCTGTCATCCTTGCCCAATGGGAACCTTCTCAACTCATCGGAGTTATGTATAGCCCGTAATGGGGTTCCCCCTCCCGCTGCATGGCTTATGGTGAACTGTGACACTGCTATTGGTGTGGATTGCGCTGGCATTGGTATAATTGTTAGAGATTCGCATGGTCGGCCTCTCCATATTCTTGGGAAGCAGATTTTTTTGCACTCCACCGATGGCATGGAGTCCCTCGCGATTCTTGAGGCGTTGAGACTCATACAGGAGTCGTTTATGGAGCACCATGCTATTGAGATACAGACGGATTCTACCTCTGCTATGCATGAGATCAGTGAGAGGATTATTCACCCACCATCGAGGGGCTATTTTGCTGCTGCGGCTTCTCATGCCGCCCACCTTAGTGCTTTCCGCATCACTCATATGCCCCGTGAGGGTAATTGCCCTGCAGATTGGGTCGTGCACAAGGCTTGTGATGCTGATTTTGGTTTGAGTATGGGGTATGCCCCTCCCTGAACCTCTCTTTCAACTACTGTTAGCTGACTTTGTTTTTGAGCCTCCTTGAGGTGTTTGTATCGGCTTCGGCCTTTTATTTATCAAAGGAACCCAAAGACTTTGATTTCTCATAAGGTGCTGACGGAGTCCAAAAGGCAACATCCGCCAATCCCTGGTCGGCATCGTTTATGGTTGAGACTAGGACGGTATCTGATCGTCTTTGAGCCCCCAACTTTCGTTCTTGATTAATGAAAACATCCTTGGCAAATGCTTTCACAGTGGTTTGCCTTTCATAAATCCAAGAATTTCACCCCTGACTATGAAATACAAATGCCCACGACTGTCCTTCTTAATCAATACTCCGATCCCGAAGGCCAACACAATAAGACCGAAATCCTGTGATGTTATCCCATGCTAATGTATCCAGAGCGTGGGCTTGCTTTGAGCACTCTAATTTCTTCAAAGTAACAACGCCGAGGGCACGACCAAGCCAGCTAAGGCCAGACCGCATTGTCGACAAAAGGATCAAGGCGGGGGGGTGCACACCAAAAGACAGATCGACCGACCCAAACCAAGGTCCAACTACGAGCTTTTTTACTGCAACAACTTAAATATACGCTATTGGAGCTAGAATTACCGCGGCTGCTTGGCACCAGACTTGCCCTCCAATGGATCCCTCATTAAGGGATTTAGATTGTACTCATTCCAATTACCAGACTCGTGGAGCCCGGTATTGTTATCCCATGCCTACGCGGTGCACGCGGAGACGTTGCACAACTCCGCTTGTCGAGGCGCGGTGCCCGCAACAGTGCCCCCAGCAACGCGGCACAGTGCCTGCCACGGCGCGCCGCGCACAGGTTCGAGTTGCACACGACCACGCGCGTGAGCGCGGTGCCCGGACAGCACACAACACAATGTAAGACTACCAATAGGTTGTCACCGCGTCCATGCAGAAGCAGCCGGCAGTGCTAAAAATCCCAAAAAAAGTTGCACTTTTCTTGTGCCAACATGGAGCTGCGCGTAGGTTGCTACTGTGCACGCAAACAAGCCTGGTGCACAGAAAGCACTCCGCACAAGATAAGACTACTAATTGGCTGTCACCGCATCCGTGCAGAAGCAGCCCTCAGCGCTAAAAATCCCGAAAAAAGTTTACACTTTTCTGGTGCCAACATGGAGCGCACGTAGGTTGCTGCTGTGGACGCAAACTAGCCCGATGCACGGACAGCACGCAGCACAAGTTAAGACTTCCAATAGGCTGTCACCGCATCCATGCAGAAGCAGCCCGCAACGCTAAAGAACCTGAAAAAAGTTACACTTTTCTGATGCCAACGTGGAGCGCGCGTAGGTTGCTGCTGTGGACGCAAAAAAGCACGGCGCACAGACAGCACGCAGCACAAGATAAGACTACCAATAGGCCGTCACCGCATCGATGCAGAAGCAGCCCGCAGCGCTAAAAATTTCGATAAAAGTTACACTTTTCTGGTGCCAGCATGGAGCGCGCGTAGGTTGCTGCTGTGCACGCAAACAAGCCCGAGGCACAGACAGCACGCAGCACAAGGTAAGACTACCAATAGGTTGCCATCGCATCCATGCAGAAGCAGCCCGCAGCGCTAAAAATCCCGAAAAAAGTTACCCTTTTCTGGTGCCAACATGGGAGCGCGCGTAGGTTGCTGCTGTGCACGCAAACAGGCCCGGTGCACAAACATCACGCGGCACAAGGTAAGACTACCAATAGGCTGTCGCCGCATCCATGCAGAAGCAGCCCGCAGCGCTAAAAATCCCCAAAAAAGTTACACTTTTTCTGGTGCCAACAGGGAGCGCGCGTGGGTTGCCGCTGTGCACGCAAACAGGCCCGGTGCACGGACAGCACGCCGCACAAGGTAAGACTACCAATAGGGTTGTCACCGCATCCTTGCAGAAGCAGCCCGCAGCGCTGAAAATCCCGAAAAAAGTTACACTTTCCTGGTGCCAACATGGAGCGCGCGTCGGATGCTGTGGACGCAAGCAAGCACGGTGCACAGACAGCACGCAGCACAAGGTAAGACTACCAATAGGCTGTCACTGCATCCATGCCGAAGCGGCCCACAGCACTGAAATTCCCGAAAAAAGTTACACTTTTCTGGTGCCCACATGTAGCGCGCGAATGTGTTGCTGCTGTGGACGCAAACAAGCCCGGTGCGCACACAGCACGCAGCAAAGGGTAAGACTACCAATAGGTTGTCACCGCATCCTTGCAGAAGCAGCCCGCAACGCTCAAAATCCCGAAAAAAGTTACACTTTCCTGGTGCCAACACGGAGCGTGCGTAGGATGCTGCTGTGGATGCAAACAAGCACGGTGCAGAGACAGCACGCAGCACAAGGTAAGATTACCAATAGGCTGTCACCGCATCCATGCAGAAGCAGCCCGCAGCGCTGAAAATCCCGAAAGAAGTTACACTTTTCTGCAGCCCACATGTAGCGCGCATATGTTGCTGCTGTGGACGCAAACAAGCCGGTGCACAGACAGCACGCAGCAAAGGGTAAGACTACCAATAGGTTGTCACCGCATCCATGCAGAAGCAGCCCGCAGCCCTCAAAATCCCAAAAAAAGTTACACTTTTATGGTGCGAACACGGATGCGCGCGTTGGTTGCTGCCGTGCACGCAAACAGGCCCGGTGCACAGACTGCACGCAGCACAAGGGAAGACTGCCAATAGGTTGTCATCGCGTCCATGCAGAAGCAGCCCGCAGCGCTAAAAATCCCGAAAAAAGTTACACTTTTCATGGGCCAACATGGAGCGCGCGTAGGTTGCTGCTGTGCACGCAAACAACCCCGGTGAACGGACGACACGCAGCACATGGTAAGACT
>JAIUJO010002508.1:15000-17500 GCA_023846275.1 Vanilla planifolia
GATGAAGAAGAAGAAGTAGAAGTAGAAGAAGAAGAAGAAGTGGAAGAGATAATGGTAGAAGAAGTGGCAAAAGAAGCAACAACAGAAGAAAAAGAAGAAGAAGTAGAAGAAGAAAAAGATGAAGAAGAAGAATAACAAGAGGAGAAAGAAGAAGAAGAAGAAGATGATGATGATGATGATAAAGAGGTGGTGGAAAAAGACGAAGAAGAAGAAGAGCTAGAAAAAGAAGAAGAAGAAAAAGAAGAGGAGGAAGAAGAGAAAGAAGAAGTAGTCGAAGAAGAAAAAAAAGAAGAAGAACAAGAAGTAGAGGAAGAAGAAGAAGAAGAAGAAGAAGAAGGAAAATAAACCGCAATAGAGGAAGAAGTAGAACAAGAAGAAAAAGAAGTAGAAGAAGAAGAAGAAGAAGGAGAAGAAGAAGAAGAAGAAAAAGGAGAAGAAGAGGAAGAAGTAGAAAAGGATGCAGAAGAAGAAGAATTAGAAGAAGTGTCAGAAGAAGTAGAAGAAGAAAAAGAAGTAAAAGATGATGAAGAAGAACAAGAAGAAGGAGAAGAGAAAGAAGAAGATGATGAAGAAGAAGTAGTAGTAGTAGTAGTAGAAGAAGAAGAAGAAGAAGAAGAAGAAGAAGAAGGAGAAAAAGAAGAAGAGAAGAAGAAGAAGATGAAGAAGAAGAAGAAGAAAAAGAAGAAGAAGAAAAAAAAGAAGAGGAAGAAGTAGAAAAAGAAGGAGAAGAAGAAGATGAAGAAAGAGAAAAGAAGTAGAAGAAGAAGAAGAATTAGAAGAAGTAGAAGAAGAAGTAGAAGACGAAAAAGAAGTAGAAGATGATGATGAAGAAGAAGAAGAAAAAGAAGAGAAAGAAAAAGATGAAGGAGAAGTAGTAGAAGAAGAAGAAGAAGAAGAAGTCGTAGTAGTAGATGAAGAAGAAGAAGAAGAAGAAGAAGAAGATCAAGAAGAAGGAGAAGAAGAAGAAGAACAAGAAGAAATAGAAAAAGGAAAAGAAGAAGAAATAGTAGAAGAAGAAGAAGAAGAAGAAGAAGAATAATAAGAAGAAGAAGAGGAAGAAGAAGAAGGAGAAGAAGTAGAAGATGTGGAAGAAGAAGAAGAAGAAGAAGAAGTAGTAGGAGAAGAGAAGGAAGAAGAAGAAGAAGAAGAAGAGGTAGTAGTAGTAGAAGTAGTATCAGAAGAAGAAGAAGATTATCAAGAAGAAGTAGAAGAAAAAGAAGAAAAAGAAGAAGAAGAAGGAGAAGAATTGTAAGAAGAAGAAGAAGAGGAAGAAGAAGAAGAAGAAGAAAAAGAAGAAGAAGAAGAAGAAGAAAAAGAAGAAGAAGAAGAACAAGTAAAAGAAGTAGGAGAAGAAGAAGATGAAGAAGAAGAAGAAGAAGAAGGCAAAGAAGAAGAAGAAGAGGAAGACCAAAAAGAACTAGAAGAATAAGAAGAAGAAAAAGAAGAAGAAGAATAAGAAGAAGAAGAAGAATAAGAAGAAGAAGATGAAGAAGAAGAAGAAGTACTAGTAGTAGAAGAAGAAGAAGAAGAAGAAGAAAAAGAAGAAAAAAGAGGAGGAGGAGAACAAGAAAAAGAAATGAAGAAGAAGAAGAAGAAGAAGTTGATGATGAAGAAGAAGAATAAGAAGAAGTAGAAGAAGAAGAAGAAGAAGAAGAAGAAGAAAAAGAAGAACTAGAAGAAGAAGAAGAAGAAGAAGAAGAGGAAGAAGAGGAAGAAGTAAAAGAAGAAGAAGAGGAAGTAGAAGAAGAAGAAGAAAAGAAGAAGAAGAAGAAAAGAAGAAGAAGAGGTAGACATGAAAGAAGAAGCAAAAGAAGGAGAAGAAGAAGAAACAGCAGAAGAAGAAAAAGAAGAAGAAGAAGAAGAGGAAAAGAAGAAGAAGAGGTAGAAGTAAAAGAACAAGCAGAAGAAGGAGAAGAAGAAGAAGAATAAGAAGATTAGGAAGTAGGACAAAAGTAGTACCAGAAGAAGAATAAGAATAAGAATAAGAATAAAAATAATAATAATAATAATAATAACAATAATAATAATAATAAGATGATGATGATTATTATTATTAAGAAGAAGAAGAAGAAGAAGAATAAGGAGTCAAAGAAGAAGAAGAAAGAGAAAAAGAAGAAGAAGAAGAAGAAGAAGAAGAAGAAGATGTAGAAGATGAAGAAGCGAAAGACGAAGAAGTTAAAGAACAGAAGAATTGGAAAGAGAAGAAGAAGAAGAATAAGAATTAGAAGAAGAAAATGATGAAGAAGAAGTAGTAGAAGTAGTAGTAGTAGAAGAAGAAGAAGAAGAAGAAGAAGAGGAAAAAGTAGAAGAAGTAGCAGAAGAAGCAACAACAGAAGAAAACGAAGAAGAAATAGAAGAAGAAAAAATGAAGAAGAAGAAGAAGAAGAAGAAGAAGCTAAAGAGGTGGTGAAAATAGAGTAGGAAGAAGAAGAGCTAGAAAATGAAGAAGAAGAAGAAAAAGAAGAAGAAAAGGAAGAAGAAGAAGAAGAGGATGATGATG
>JAIUJO010002508.1:47500-50000 GCA_023846275.1 Vanilla planifolia
ATGATGACAATGAAGAAGTAGAAGATGAAGAAGAATGAAAAGAAGAAGAAGAAGAGGAAGAAGAAGAAGAAGAAGAAGAAGAAGTATAAGAAGAAGAAGTAAAGGAGAAGATGAAGAAAAGATGAAGAAGAAGAAGAAGTAGAAGAAGAAGAAGAAAATCAAGAATGAGAAGAACAAGAAGAATAAGTAGAAGAAGAACTAAAAGAGGAGGAGGTAGAAGAAGAAGAAGAAGAAGAAGAGGAAGAAGAAGGAGAAGAAGAAGGAGAAGAAGAAGAAGAAGAGAAAGAAGAAGAAGAAGAAGAAGAAGAAGAAGAAGAAGATGAGGAGGTGGTAGAAGAAAAGGAAGAAGAGGAAGAAGAAGAAGAAGAAGAAGGAGAAGAATAAGACGAAGAACGACGAGAATAACAAAAAGAAAAAGAATGAAAAGAAGAAGAGGAAGAAGAAGAAGACGATGAAGAAGAGGAAGACGAAGAGGACGAGGAAGAAAAAGAAGAAGAAGATGTAGAAGAAGAAGAAGAAGAAGAAAAAGAAGAAATAAAAGAAGTAGTAGTAGTAGAAGAAGAAGAAGAAGTAGAAGAAGAAGAAAAAGAAGAACTAGAAGAAGGAGAAGAAGAACTAGAAGAAGAAGAAGAAGAAGAAATAAGAACTAGAATTAGAAGAAGAAGAAGAAGAAGAAGTCAGAGAAGAAGAAGAAGAAGAAGAAGAAGAGGTAGTAGTTATAGCAGAGGATGAAGAAAAAGAAGATGTAAAAGATGTAAAGGAAGAAGAAGAAGAAGGGAAAGAAGGAGAACAAGTGGTAGAAGAAAAGGAAGAACAAGAAGTAGAAGTTGAAGAAGAAGAAGAAGACAATAAAGAAGAAGAAGAAGAAGAAGAAGAAGCAGAAGTTGAAGAAATAGAAGAAGAAGAAGATGAAGAAGAATAGGACGAAGAAGAAGTAGAAGATGATGAAGAAGAAGAAAAGTAGAGGTCGATGAAGATGAGAAGAAGAAGAAGAAGTAGAAGTAGAAGAAGAAGAAGAAGAGGAATGGCTAGAAGAAGAAAAAGAATAAGAAGAAAAAGAACTAGAAGAAGAATATGAAGAATTAGAAGAAGAAGAAGAAGAAGAAGAAGAAGAAGAAAAAGAAGAAGAAGAAGATGAAGAAGAAGAAGAAAAAGATGAAGAAGAAGTAGTAATAGTAGTAGAAGAAGAAGAAGTTTATGATGAAGAAGAAGAAGATGAAAAAAAAGAAGAAAAAGAAAAAGAAGAGGAAGAAGAAGAAGTAAAAGAACAATTAGAAGATTATGATGATGAAGAGAAAGAAGAAGAAGAAGAAGAAGAAGAAGAAGATGATGAAGAATAAGAAGAAGAAGAAGAGGAAGAGGAAGAGGAAGAAGAAGAAGAAGAAGAAGAGAAGAAGAAGAAGAGGTAGAAGTTGAAGAAGTGGAAGCAGTAGTAGTAGTACAAGAAAAAAAAGATGAAGAAGAAGCAGAAGGAGAAGAAGAAGTAGAAGAAGTAGAAGAGGAAGAAGTAGCAGTAGAAGTACAAGAAGGAGAAGACGAAGAAGAAATAGAAGAAGTAATAGAAGAAGAAGAAGAAGGTGATGATGAAGATAATGTTGAACAAGAACAGGTAGAAGAAAAAGAAGAAGAAGAAGAAGATAATATTGAAGAAGAAGAAGAAGGTGATGATGAAGATAATGTTGAACAAGAACAGGTAGAAGAAAAAGAAGAAGAAGAAGAAGATAATATTGAAGAAGAATAAGAACAAGTGGAAGAAGAGAAAGAAGAAGAAGATGTAGAGGAATAAGAAGAAGAAGATGATGAAAAAGAAGAAGAAGAAATAATAGTAGAAGATGTAGAAAAAGATGAAAAACAAGAAGAAGAAATATAAGAAGAAGAAGAGGAAGAGACACTAGAAGAAGAAGAAGATGTCGAAGAAGAAAAGAAGATAGGGAAGAAGATGTAGAAAAAGAAGAAGAAGAAGAAGAAGAAGAAGAAGAAGAAGAAAAATAAGAAGAAGAAGAAGAAGAAGAAGAAGAAGAAGAAGTTGAAGAAGAAGAAATAAAAGAAGAAGATGAAGAAGAAGAAGAATAAAAAAAAAGTTGAAGATGGAGAAGAAGAAAATGAAGAAAAAGAAGAAGAAGAAGAAGATGATGAATAAGAAGAAGACGAAGAAGTAGAAGAAGAAGAGCAAGAAGAAGGAGGAGAAGAAGAAGAAGAAGAAGAAGAAAAATAATATGAAGAAGAAGATGAAAAACAACCAAAAGTAGAAGAACTAGAAGAAGAGGAAGATGAAGAAGATAAAGAAGAAGAAGACAAAGAAGAAGAACAAGAAGAAGAAGAATAAGAAGAAGAAGAAGGGGATGAAGAAGAAGAAGAAGAGGAAGAAGAAGAAGCAGAAGATGATGAAGAAGAAGAAAAGCAGAGGACGATGAAGATGAAGAAGAAGAAGAAGTAGTAGTAGTAGAAGAAGAAGAAGAAGAAGAGGAATGGCTAGAAGAAGAAAAAGAACTAGAAGAAG
>JAIUJO010002508.1:62500-65000 GCA_023846275.1 Vanilla planifolia
AAGAAGAAGAAGAAGAAGATGAAAAGGAAGAAGAGGAAGATGATTATGATGAAGAAGAAGATGAAGTAGAAGAAGAAGAAGAAGAATAAGAAGAAGAAGAGGAAGAAGAAGAAGAAGAAGAAGAATAAGAAGAAGAAGAAGAAAAAGAAGGAGAAGAAGAAGAAGTAGAGATAGAGGAAGAAGTTGAACAAGAAGAGAAAGAAAAAGAGGAAGAGGAAGAACAAGTAGTCGAAGAAGAAGAAGAAGAAGAAGAAAAGGAAAAAGAAGACGATGAGGAAGTAGAAAAAGAAGCAGAAGAAGGAGGAGGAGGAGAGGGAGAAGAAGAAGAAGAACCATATAAAAAAGAAGAAGAACTAGAAGAAGAAGATGAAGAAGAAGAAGAAGAAGAAGAAAAATGTAGAGAAGAAGGAGAAGAAAGAGAAGAAGAAGAGGAAGAAGAAGAAGAAGAAGTAGAAGAAGAAGAAGAAGAAGAAGAAGGAGAAGAAGAAGTAGAAGAAGAAGAAGAAGAAGAAGAAAATGAAGAAGAAGAAGAAGAAGAAGAAGACTAAAAAGTAGAAAAAGAAGAAGAAGGAGAAGAAGAAGATGAAGAAGAAGAAGAAGGAGAAGAAGAAGATGAAGAAGAAGATGAACAAGAAGAAGAAGAAAAGAAGAAGAAGAAGATGACGAAGAAAAGAAGAAGAAGATGAAGAAGGAGGAGGAGGAGAAGAAGAAGAAGTAGAAGAAGAAGAAGAAGAAGAATAAAAGATGAAGCGAAAGAAGGAGAAGAAGAAGAAGAAGAAGAAAAGTTTGAGAAGAAAAAGATGAAGAAGAAAACGAACAAGAAGTAGAAAAAGCAGAAAAATTTGATGAAGAAGAATAAGAAGAAGAAGAAGAAGAAGAAGAAAAATGTGAAGATGAAGAAGAAGATGAAGAAAAAGAAGATGAGGAAGAGGAAAAAGTAGAAGAATAAGAGGAAGAAGAAGAAGAAGAAGAAGAAGATGATGATAATGAAAAAGTAAAAGAACAAGAAGAGGAGAAAGAAGAGGAGAAAAAGAGGAAGAAGAGGAATTGGATGAAGACGATGAAGAAGAAGAATAGGAGGATGAAGAAGAACATGAAGAGGAAGATGAAGAAGATGAACATGAAGAAGAAAAAATACCTGGAGAAGAAGAAGTAGTGGAGAAGAAGAAGAAGAAGAAGTAGTAGTAGTTGAAATAGTAGAAAAATGGTAGAAGAAGAAGAACAAGAAAAAGAAGAAGGAAAGAGGAAGAAGCTGAAGTAAAAGAAGTAGAAGAAGAAGAACTAACAGTAGTAGAAGAAGTAGAAGAAAAAGAAGATGATGATGATGATAAAGAAGTAAAAGAAGAAGAAGAGGTGGAAGAAGAGGCAGAAGAGGAATTGGATGAAGGGTAAGAAGAAGAAGAATAGGTGGATGAAGATGATGACGAAGAAGAAGAAGAAGAACAAGAATAGGAAGAAGAAGAAGATGAAGAAGATGAAGAAGAAGAAGTAGAAGAAGAAGAAGAAGAAGATGAAGAAGAAAAGAAGAAGAAGAAGAAAAAGTATCAGAAGAAGAAGAAGAAGAAGAAGGCGAAGAAGAAGAAGTAGAAGAAGAAGAAGAATAGAAGAAGAACAAGAAGATGAAGAACAAAAGAAGAAGAAGAAGAAGTAGAAGAAGAAGAAGAAGCAAAAGAAGAAGAAAAAGAAGAAGAACAGGAAGGAAAAGAAAAAGATGGAGAAGAAGAAATGAAGAAGAAGAAGAAGAAGCAGAAGTAGAAGAAGAAGAAGAAGAAGATGAAGAAGAGGAAGATGATGAAGAAGAAGAAGAAGATGAAGAAGAAGATGAAGAAAAAGAAGAAGAGGAAGAAGAAGAAGAAGAAGAAGAAGAAGAAGAAGAAGAATAAGAAGAAGAAGAAGAAGGAGAAGAAGAAGAAGAAGGAGAGAAAGAGAAAGAAGAAGAAGAAGAAGAAGAAGAATAAGAAAAAGAGGAAGAGAAAGAAGTAGTTGAAGAAGAAGAAGAAGAAAAAGAAAGATAAAGAAGAAGATGATGAAGAAGAAGAAGCAAAAGAAGAAGAAATAGAAGAAGAAGGAGAAGGAGAAGAAGAAGATGAAGAAGAAGTTGATGAAGAAGAACAAGATAAAAAAGAAGTAGAATTAGAAGAAGAAGAAGAAGAAGAAGAAGTAGAAGAGGAAGAAGTAGAAGATGTAGAAGAAGCAGTACAAGGGGAAGAAGAAGATCAAGAAAAAGTAGTAATAGAAGAAGAAGAAGAAGATGATGAAGAAGAAGAAGAAGAAGAAAATGAAGAAGAAGGAGAAGATAAAGAAGAGGAAATAGTGGAGGAATAGGAAGAAGTGGAAGAAGAAGAAGAAGAAGAATAAGAACTAGAAGAAGAGCAAGAAGAAAAATGAGAAGAAGAAGAAGAAAAGAAGAAGAAGGAGAACAAGTAGAATAAGTAGAAGAAGTAGAAGAAGAAGAAGTAGAACAAGAGGCAGAAGAGGAAGATGATGATGATGGAAAAGA
>JAIUJO010002508.1:85000-90000 GCA_023846275.1 Vanilla planifolia
GCAGAAGAAAAAGAAACAGATGAAGAAGAAAAAGAAGAAGAAGAAGAAGAAGAAGAACAATAATAATAATAAGAAGAAGAAGAAAAAGAAGAAGTAGAATAAGAAGCAGAAGAAGAAGAAGAAGAAAAAGAAGAAGTAAAAGATGATGATGAAGAAGAAGACGAAGAAGAAGAAGAAGAAGAATAGGAAGAGGAAGAAGAGAAAGAAGAAGAAGACGAAGAAGTGGTAGAAGAAGAAGAAGAAGAAGAAGAAGAAGAAGAAAAAGAAGAAGGGAAGAAAAGGAAGAAGAGGAAGTGGATGAAAAAAGAAGAAGAAGAAGAAGAAGAGGACGAAAGAGAAGCAGAAGCAGAAGAAGAACAAGGAGAAGAAAAAGAAGAAGAAGAAGAAGAATAAAAAGTAGAGGAATAAGAAAAATAATAGGAAGAAGACAAAGAAGAAGAAGATGTAGAAGAAGAAGAAGAAGAAGAAGAAGAAGAAGAACAAGAACAAGATGAAGATGTAGAAGAAGGAGAAGAAGAAGAAAAAGAATTAGAAAAAGGAGAAGAAAATGATGAAGAAGAAGAGGAAGAGGAAGAAAAACCAGAAGAAGTAGAAGAAGGAGAAGAAGAAGATGATGAAGAAGAAGAAGATGAAGAAGAAAAAGAAAAAGAAGAAGAAGAAGAAGAAGAGGAAGGGGAAGAAGAGGAGGAAGAAGAAGAAGAAGTAGTACAAGAAGAAGTTGTAGTAGAAGAAGAAGAGGAAGAACTAGAAGAAGTAGTAGAGAACGAAAAAGAAGAAGAAGAAGAATTGGAAGAAGAGGAAGAAGAAGATGAAAAAGATGAGGCAAAAGAAGAAGAAGAAGAAGAACAGGAGGAGAAAAATATCGAAGAAGGGCATGAAAGAAAAGAAAAACAAGAAGAAGAAGAGAAGAAAGAGAAGAAAAAAAGGAAGAAGTAGAAGAAGAGGAAGATGAAGAAGAAGAAGAAAAAGAAAAAGAGAAAGATGAAAAGAAGATTTAGTAGAGGAAGAAGAACAAGTATAAGTAGAAGAGGCACAAACAGAAGAAGACGAAGAAGAAAAAGAAGTAGAAGAAGTAGTTGAAGAAGAAGAAGAAGATGATGAAGAAGGAGAAGGAAAAGAAGAAGAAGAAGAAGAAGAAGAAGAAGAAAAAGAAGAAAAAGAGTAGATGATGAAGAAGAAGAACAAGAAGTTGTAGAAGAAGAGAAAACGAAGAAGAAGAAGAAGAAGTAAAAGAAGAAGAAGAAGAAGTAGAAGTAGAAGTAGAAGAAGAAATTGAAGAAGTTGAACAAGAAGAAGGAGAAAAAGATGAAGAAGAAGAAGAAGAAGAAGAAAAAGAAGGCAAAGAAGAAGAAGACAAAGAATAAGAAGGAGAAGTAGAAGGAGAAGAAGAAGAAGAAGAAGAAGATGAAGGAGTACAATAAGTAGAAGAATAACAAAAAGAAGATGAAGAAGAAGAAGAAGAAGATTTAGACAAAGAAGAAGAAGAAAAAGAAAATGAAGAAGTTGGAGAAGAGGAGGAAGAAGAAGAAGATAATAGAGCAGAAGGAGAGAAGAACTCGAAGAAGAAGAACAGGAAAAAGAGGAAGTATTTGTAGCAAAAGAAGAAGAAGAAGGTGGAGACGAAGAAGAAGAAGAAGAAAAAAAAGTAGTAGAAGAAGAAGAAGAAGAGGAAGAAGAAGAAGAAAAAGAAGGAGAAGAAGAAGAGAAAGAAGAGGAAGAAGGAGAAGCTGAAGAACAAGAAGTAGAAGAAGATGAAGAATAAGAATAAGAAGAATAAGTATAAGAATAAGAATAAGAATAAGAAGAAGAAGAAGAAGAAGAAGAACTAGAAGTAAAAGAAGGTGATGAAGAAGAAAAAGAAGAAGAAGAAGTAGATGAGTAAGTAGGAGAATATGAAAAAGAAGAAGAAAAAGAAGACAAAGAAGAATAAGAAGAACAATAAGTAGAAGAATAAGAAGAATAAGAAGAAGAAGAAGAATAAGAAGAAGATGATCTAGAAGTAGAAGAAGACGAAGAAGAAGTAGAAGAAGAATAAGAAAAAGAAGAAGAAGATGATGATAATGAAGTAGAAAAGGAAGAAAAACTAGAAGAAGAAGAAGAAGAAGGAGATGATGAAGAAGAAGAAGAAGAAGAAGATGAACAAGAGAAAGAGAAAGAAGAAGAACAACAAGATGTGACAGAACTAGAAGAAGAAGAAGAAGAAGAAGGGGAAGAAGAATAAGAAGAAGAAGAAGAAGATGATGATGATGATGATGAAAAGTAGAAGAAAAGGAAAACATAGAAGAAGAGGAAGGGAATGAAGAAGAAGAAGAAGAAGAGCAAGAAGAATAAGAAGAAGAATAAGAAGAATAAGAAGAATAAGAAGAAGAAGAAGAAGATGGTGATGATGATGATGAAGTAGTAGGAGAAGAAGTAGGGAAAGAAGAAGAGGAAGAAGAAGAAGAAGAAGAAGTAGAGGTATAAGAAGACAAAGATGATGAATATAAAGAAGAAGATGAATAAGTAGAATAATATTAATAAAAAAAATAACATTAATAATGTTAAGAAGAAGAAATCAAAGAAGAATAAACCGAAGACAAAGATGATGAAGAAGAAGAAGAAGAAAAAGAAGAAGAAAAAGACAAAGAAGTAAAAGAAGAAGAAGAGGAAGAAGAAGAAGAAGAAGAGGAGGATGAAGTAGAAGAAGAAGTCAAAGAAGAAGAAGAAGAAGAGAAAAAAAGATGCATAAGAAGACGAAGATGAGGAGAAAGTTGAATAAGAAGTAGAGGAAGAAGATGAAGCTGAAAAAGAGGAAGACGAAGAGAAAGAAGAACAAGAAGAAGAGGAAGAAGAAAAGAAGAAGAAGAAGAAGAAAAAGAAGAAGAATAAGAATAGAAAGAAGTAGAAGTAGAAGATGAAGCAGCAGAAGAAGAAGAGAAAGATGAAGAAGAAAAGGAATAAAAGAAAAAGAAAAAGAGGAATAAGAAGAAAAAGAAGAGGAAGAGGAAGAAGAAGAAGAAGAAGAAGAAGTAGAATTAGAAGAAGAAGAAGAGGTAGAAGAAAAAGTGGAAGAAGAATGAGTTGATTAACAATAATAATAATAACAATAATAATAATAACAACAGTAATAATAATAATTAGAATAAGAAGAAGAAGGAGAAGAAAAAGAGGAAGAAGAAGTAGTAGTAAAAGATGAAGAAGAAGTGGAAGAAGAGGAAGAAGGAGAAGAAAAAGAACAAGCAATAAAAGAAGAAAAAGAAGAAGAGGAAGAAGGAGGAGAAGAAGAAGAAGAAGAAGAAGAAGAAGAACAAAAAGAAGTAGAAGAAGAAGATGAAGCAGCAAAAGAAGAAGAGGAAGATGACGAAGAAAAAGAACTAGAAGAAGAAGAAGAGGAATAAGAAGAAAAAGAAGAGGAAGAAGAAGAAGGAGAAGAAGTAGAAGTAGAAGAAGAGGTAGAAGAAAATGAGAAAGATGAATGAGTAGAATAATAATAAAAATAATAATAATAATAATAATAATAATAATAACAATCATAATAACAATAATTAGAATAAGGAAAAGAAGATGAAGAGGAAGAAGAAGAAGAGGAAGAAGAAGTAGTGAATGAAGAAGAAGAAGAAATGGAAGAAAAGGATGAAGAAGAAGAAAAAGAAGAGGCAGAAAATAAAGAAAAAGAAGAAGAGGAATAAGGAGAAGAAGAAGAAGATGATGATGAGGAAGAAGAAGAGAAAGAAGGGGAAGACACGAAAGGGGATGAAGAAGAAGAAAAAGAAGAAGAAGGAGATGAAGAAGGAGAAGCAGAAGAAGATGAAGAAGTAGAAGTAGAAGAAGAAGAAGAAGAAGAAAAAGAAGAAGTTATAGAAGCAGCAGCAGCAGTAGTAGTAGAACAAGAAGAAGAACAAGAAGAAGTAGACGAAAAAGAGGGAGAAAGAGGAGAAGAAGAAGAAGGATAAGAAGAAAAACAAGAAGAAAAGAAGATTTAGTACAAGAAGAAGAAGAAGAAGAAGAAGAAATAGAAGGAGAAGAAGTAGAAGAAGAAGAAGGAGGAGGAGGAGGAGGAGGAGGAGGAGAAGAAGAAGAAGAAGAAAAGAAGGACTAGTAGAAGAAGATGATGATGAAGAAGAAGATGAGGAAGAAGAAGATGAGGAAGAAGAAGAATTAGAATAAGAAGTAGAAGAAGAAGAAGAAAACGAAGGAAAAGAAGAAGAAGAAGAAGAAGAAGAAGAGGTAGAAGTAGAAGAAGAAGAAGAAAAAAATTGAAGAAGATGAATAAGAAGAAGAAGAAGAAGACGAAGAAGAAGAAGAAGAGCAAGAAGGGGAAGAAGAAGAAGAAAAGAAAGAAGAAGTTAAAGAAAAACCATGAGAGGAAGAACAAGAATAAGAAGAAGAAGAAGGATAAGAAGAAAAAGAAGAAGATGAAGTAGAAGAGTAAGAAGAACTAGAAGAAGAAGAAGGAGAAGAAGAAGAAGAAGAACTAGAAGTAGTAGTAGTATTAGAAGAAGAAGAAGAAGAAGAAGAAGAAGAAGAGGAAGAAGAAGAAGAAGAAGAAGAAGAAGAAGAAGAAGTAAAAGTAGAAGAAGAAGAAGAAGAAGAGGAAGAAGATGAAGAAGAAGAAGAAAAAGTAAAAGAAGAAGAAGTAGAACAAGTAGAAGAAGAAGAAGACGAAGAAGAAGAAAGGGAAAAAAGACAAAGAAGAAGAAGAAGAAGAAAAAAAAAAGAAGTAGAATAAGGAGAAAAAGAATTAGAAGAAGAAGAAGAAAAAAAGAAGAAGATCAGTAAGTTCAATAATAAAATCAATGCCAATAATAAGAAGAAAAAGAGGAAGAAGAAAAAGAACAAGAACAAGAAGAGGAAAAGGAAAAGAAGAAGAAGGAGAAGAAGAAGAAGAAGAAGTAGAGGAAGTAGAAATAGAAGTTAAAGAAGAAGAAGAAGAAGAAAAATAAGAATATGAATATGTAGAAGAATAAGAAGAAGTAGAAGAAGAAGAAGAAGAAAAAGAAGATGAAAAAGAAGACATTAAA